>JANIPN010190995.1:41235-220302 GCA_027478595.1 Erythroxylum anguifugum | reverse complement strand
CCTTCCTCTACCTGTGTGAGTATGTAGGTAGGTAGGTAGGTAGGCAGGTACGCAAGTTTCCCTCTCTTATTTGCTTGAAAGGTTTGGTATTGATGAATCGATGTTTGGTGCGATCTGATACAAGAAGCGTCACTTTCGATTTGCGTGTATGTGATTGTTTGATTGATTGATCGATTATATGTACGTATGTATGTATGCACAAACGTGTGTGTGTGTGTATGCAAAAACCATGCGCTTTGGCGCCATGTACTTGATACTCTCTGCCCTTTTACCTACTTGCCTGCCTGGATATCTGCTTGGCTGCGTGGATACTCAGCGATTCAAACTCAACAACCCCTCAATATACCTCCTCGTATCAATACCCATCCCAACGGGCGTGCCAGCCACCGTAGTCCCTCCTCCCTGTCCACCACCACCACCACCACCACCACCACCCCTTGCCCCTTCTCCCGCTCCTCCTTCTCCTCCATCTCCACCAGCACCATCATCATCACCCGCCTCCGCACTCGCCCCAAATCCACCAAGCCCACCAAGTCCACCGAGCCCTCCGAGCCCCAGCGTCCAGAAACTCGACCTCGACGACGAAGAGCCGGCGCCTACCGCTTTTCCTCCGGCCCGACCTAGACTCCGGCTCGCGTCGCGCGCCGCTTTGCTGTCCAGCGCTCGTCGGATCAGGAAGGCTTCGCGTCGCATGCCGACGGGTTGGGATGCTTGGTCTGCTGCTTGTTGTTGTTGTTGGTGTTGTTGCTCCTCCTCCTCTGTGTATGCTTGGTCTCGGCCTCTGTTGGGAGTCTGCGGCGGGGATGGGTTGGAGTTGGACTGGTTGGACTGGTTGCCGCCTTCGGCGGGTTGTGGTGCTCTGCCGGCGATGCTCCCTGTGATGGTCGTGTCGGAGACTTGGCTGTGAGCGTCTTTGTTGTCGTTGTTGCTGCTGTCATTGTCGTTGTCCTTGGTCTTATTGCTCTTGTCGTTTGAGGTGGATGGGCCCGGGTCTGGAGTCTCTTGCTCCTCGGAGTTGTCTCCCATCGCGTGCTGGCTATCGTGAAGAAGTGAATAGTCTTGGTCTGGCTTCTGCATCACGGCACTGGCGGAAGTCGACGCCACTGCGACCGAATTGGTCCTGGTGCTTTCAATACTCTTCCTGTCGTTGTCCTTGTCACCTCTTACCGCATTCAGCGCCGCCATGTTGGCCGGCAGACGCATCCACACCACCAGCCAGCCGCGACTCGTGCGCATCGTCCGCTCAACCTCGCTCGTGCGCCTCCGAGTGTCCTGCCACACGCTGACGATCAGGTTGTGTATCGCCAGCGCGTCAGCTCGGGTCCAAGGCGGTGGCGTCACCCGCTCCGTTTTGGTAGATGCCAAGGACGTGCCAGACCTGTGGCGGCGGGCGGGAGACGGCAGACCTAGGCTCTCGCTCATGTCGGGGATGCTGGGCAGGCTGGTGTGGCAGGTGCCGTTGGCTGGGTCGTAGACGAGGTCCCAGACGGGAGCGATTGGATGTGTTATCGCATCTTGTGTGGCAGGGCTCCCGGCAGCCTCGAGAAGTCGACGGCGGACGTCAGACGGGGACGTTGTTCGGAGCAGTGGCTTCTGCAGTGGGAGCAGCTGGTTGTGCAAGTTTCGGTAGAAGGATGAGAATGCCAGGCCTGGCTGCGAGTTGATGTCGAAGAGGAACGTGTAGATGAACGGCTGCCGTGCGTAGACCACGACCCGCAGCCGTGAGGATGGAGGCGCGATGGGAAGACCAGTCGTGGAGCTCTGTGCGACGTGGAGCATTCGCAGCTGTATGCGTCGAGCGGCTGCGTTGTTTGGTGGCCCTGATCCTTCTGACGTCGTTCCACCGTCCATTACAGCGGCTGCTTCTTCGTCTCCAGAGGCAGCCTCCGCGTCCTGCTCTTGGCTAAGGTCGCCCTTGAGGCCAATGAGGAAACAGCCGCGGACAACGTCGGGATGGGCTCGCATATCTTGCTTTGCCTTCTCATTAATTGATGACTGCGCGGTTCTGGACGAACCTTGAGAACCATCTCTTGGAGCTGCTTTTGTGTTTTTGGTTGGAGTTGAGCCACGATTCGGGCTGCGAGCAGGACTTGGTCGACCAGACGGGATTCCCCATGAGGAGCCATATATGCCGAGAGTCATGTATTTGATGACTGTTTCAGTGTCCATCAAGCTTTGGGTCTCGTCTCGTTGGTCAGTGTCGTCTCCTTGCTTGGTTGGAGTGGCGGCCGGTGAGCCGGTCAATAGCGGCGGAGGGATGCCTCTCGCCGAAGACCTATGAGTAGGCTGTGGCGTCTCTTTCGCCTTGACACTTTCCTTGTCAGTCTCATCAGTGGCTACACGCCTTGGCCGACGTCGTTGCCGCCTTGATGGACTGTCTTGTACGCCATAGGCAGATAGCCCAAACCGATAGATCCACTCTACCCACGCAGATATTCTGAGTACATCGATCCGGGGCGTGGCGCCAATGCCAGAGAATATCACGCCGTCCGAGGGCCGTGGAAACGCGCCAGTACCGAGCCAGGGCAATGGTGCTTCCTCGTAGTCTTGCACTCGCTGTGATGGTGGGTCGCCGAACCGTGAGACCATCACATCTACGAGGCCGTCGGTCCTCGCGATCATGTCCTCGAGGACGTCTCGCTCACCGCTGCCCCACTCCTCTTCACCAACACCCATACCAAGCTCTCCGCCGGCAGCAAGTTTCAGGCCATTGAAGATGTCGACGGCCGGGGAAGCGTGCATCAGAACATCCCATTGGCGTACGAAGCGGTTCCAGAACTTTTCAAGGAAGCCAGTCAGCTTCACACGTCCTCGTCGAGCCATAATGTCCGACAGAGATGCGCCATGATGCAGCAGGAATATGCCATGAGCTCTGAGAGCTTGCTGAAGCAAAAGAGGCTGTGGCGAGAGCTCCCGAGCAGAGTACTCGACTTTGGTGGCCGGCTTGTCTCGATTTTCGTCACCTTTCTCGGCCTTTACAGTAGTCTCGAAGCGTGTCAAGTCGATGGACTAAACAAATGTCAGTCTGCATTTCATTGATACGGACAGCATGTGGCTTTCATACGGCAAGCAACCACCAGTCGGGCTCCAGCTCCTGGATGAAGATGCGAGACTTTTCCGTGTCGATGTAATCGACTGATTCTCCATTTGAAAAGTCCCTACAGGGTGTCAGAAGCCGGAAATCTATTTTTCTTCCCTTCAAATATTATCTGACCTTGCAAAATTGACCACTCCTTGAGCCAGGCCGACCTGACGCATTCGTTCATTGCGTTCTTCATTCTGCTGCTCATGCTCGCTCAGGCCCGCAGCCTCCCGGACCTTCCGCGCTCTCCCGGTTCGAGAGGAGAAGTAGTAAACGATCTGGTCATGACTCGTCTCCTCTGAAGTGCCTAGTAGAGGGTTGTAGATGGTCAAAAATGACAGCTGAGCGGGCTGAACACCTTCCATCTGCCATCGAGCCCGGTAAATGTGTCCTGCTAGTGTTAGACTAGCGGGAGCGTGCAATACATTTTCGTGTGCAGCTCAAATCCGCGCTGGAAAGCTGCAGGTCTACGCTGGTCCACTTGCCGCGCCGCCGGCAGTGGCTTTCTCTCCGTTCGTTGTGACATCAGGTCCGCCTTCAGCGGGCAGCCTCGGCTTTAAGGTCGTGGCGTTAGGCTGGCTGCAGCAAAGATTCATGCCGTGCAAGGTCGACGGAGCTCGTCCCGATGGGTAGCTTGTTGTTTGCGGAACAAACAGGACAAAAGCTCTGGAGCCCCGTCGACTTTCACCAATCCGCTCAGCGGTGTGCCCATTTATTTGTCGCGTGACTTTAAATTGCTTGTGGCATTGCCAGCAGAGAACTGACTGTCACAGTTGCTTGTCTCTACCGAGCCGTTCATCGACTCGCGCCAGTCTATTTCTGTTTGCGACAATAAGCCACCCGCATAGTCATGTCTGATAAGGAAGAGGTCAACCCGACAAAGGAGGAGGAGAAGCCCAAGGAGGTGGAGGATGTCTCCAAAGAAGTGGAGGACGATGATGAAGTAAGAGAAGGACCCTTCACATGACTGGATACATACACGCGCACACACTCTCTCTCTCGCATGCTGTACATATCCGCGAGAGAAAGGAAACACGCACCCGTCGCTTGAAGCAAAAGAAAGGCAGGCTACGCGCTGGAGCTGCCTCTCTTTTTCTTTGGACTACCGATGGAGAAAGCCGATAAAAATCCCTCCCTCACCTTTCCTCTTCTTCGCCTGGATTTTGTTTCCTGCAACGCAAGAGGTGGTTCTTCCCTCTTCTGAGGAGCGCATCGCTGATGAAAAATATTCGTGAAAACAGGAAGAGATATCAGCGATGAAGAAGAGGGTCGAAGAGATGGAGGCCGAAGCCGCCAAGCTGCGAGAGATGCAGGCCGAGATGCAGGCCAATCCGGACGCTCGCGAGGACAAGGAGGACATTGATGCACGCAGCATCTTCGTCGGTAATGTCGACTACGGTGCCACTCCTGAGGAGATCCAAGCCCATTTCCAGAGCTGCGGCTCCATCAACCGGGTCACCATTCTCCTCGACAAGTACACTGGGCATCCGAAGGGGTGAGTTTTGGTCTCGGGGATGGTTTTGACTCCATCGTACGCGAGATAAAGCAGGAGGATGTTTTCTGACGAGTTGGTAGTTACGCGTACGTTGAGTTCACCGAGCCTCACCTCGTCTCTCAAGCTGTCGTCCTGAACGACAGCGTCTTCCGTGGTCGGAATCTGAAGGTAAGATGATCTCCACGCCTCAACGTCAGAACAGTCGACTAACCAAAACAGGTGGTGCCCAAGCGAACCAACATTCCCGGCATGGCGCGCGGAGGACGTGGCGGCGGCGGTGGCGGCCGAGGAGGCGGACCCGGCCGAGGCGGACGTGGTGGTGGACGCGGCTTCGGTGGCGGTGGCGGCTTTGGTGGCCCGTCAAGAGGTGGCAGCTATCGCGGAGGCTACCGTGGTGGTCGTGGACGTCCGGGCTACGCTCCCTACTGAGTCGGAGCCGAGCTGGGAAGCACCGCTTCGCCTTTCTTTTGCCACTGTAAAGGAGGGGCAAGCGGCAAGTCAACAACGAGATTTGAAATTTTCAAACTTGTCTTTATACAGTCAGAATTTGGGGGAGCTCAAGGCCCGATCGGAAGTGGCCGGCTTGACAGGCATCTATGGGCCCAACATATTGCCACGAGATGCCAAGCACGTCAATGGCAGATTATCCACTGGTTCTGAGGGAGGCCGAGCTACTTATAGGAGCCGTCGGCCAGACAGCCAGCTGGTCAGTTGGTTGAGAATAGGAGACAGCTATCACGCACGAAAGGTTGAATAAGATGTTTTGCTTCTCCATGTCGAAATCTCTCATCTGTAGCAACATTGCCACTACGAGGAGGGTTCATTGTATTGACAATGTTGTGTGCGACCCTTCTCCTAAAGCTACATATCTCCAAGCTCTAGCTGGACTGGCTGCTATCTCGCGGCCTTGGGAAAAAAAAAGTTCGAGTGACCTGATCAATTGATGTACAAAGACCCCAAAGACTCCATATATAAAAGTTGTACAGCCAGGTCGCCCGTTCGTCATTGTCCTCCCGTCTATATGTAGTTGCGCCGGTACCGTCTATATTTGTCGACAAAAGAAAGTAAGAGAGGTCCAAAGGAAATGCTGCCCTTGATGCATGATGCGTGGAATCACATGTGCCCGGGACTTAGGGGCCCACCGTCCCTCAACAGCTACTACCGATAGAAGCCGTCCCTGCTCTCGTCATCGTGCACGACCCGATCCGCTTCTCGGTTCCTCCGCATCTCCCTGCGCCGACGCTGCTCGTCCGCATATCTGCGGTCAGCCCTGCGCAGCTCCTCCTGCGCCTGCATCTCGCTGCGCAGCATCTCGGCGTGTCGTCGCTCAGCCGCCTGCCGTTCTGCCTGCCTCCTGGCCGTGTCGGCCTCTTCGCGCGCCCTCTGCTCTGCCGCGCGAGCCCTGTCCTCTGCTGCGGCGACGTTGTCCCAGACCCTGGATGAGATGTTCGGTGGAGGCCGACGAGGAGTGGGAGCCCGAGGAGTGGGAGCCCGAGGCGTGGCTTGGGTCGTCTGCCTTGCCGTCAGGTTCGGGTCGGAGCGCCTGTAGCTGTCCCTTCGCTCAGCCTCGCTGAAGTAGCCGCTGTTGCGCTGCTGGCTGTTTGAGGATGATTGTGGACGAGTCGGGCGGATCGCGTTTCCAGTGACGTTGTTGGAAGGACGGTCCGTCAGCGAGTTCCTGCGACCGTTTGGGTAGCGGATCACAGGGTCACGAGCCTGTCCGTCGCTCTGGCGCTGGCGCATGGCTCGGAGCAGGCCGTCGTGCTCGTGCTGCTTGCGCTTCTCGTCGCTCAGGCGCTTCTTCAGGTCGGCGATCCTCTCGTCCAGGCGACGAACGTGCTCTTGCTCCAGCTCCCGAGCTCGGGCATTGTTGAGGTCACACTGAAGGCCCTCGACTCGGGTTCTGAGGCGTGACACCTCCTCCGATTCTTCTGGGACAGTCGTCGCTGTGCGTGTGCTCTTGCGCTCAGGCCTTGTCTCTCTGAGGATTGGTTCTGGTGACGGCACTCTGTTGATTCGTGTCACAGTCGGTCTGGAAGATTCGCTGAAGGAGTTTCGCCGCCTTTCTGGTGGCTCCTCGAATCTGACGTGAGGCTTCTTTGGCATCGAAAAGGAGCTGCTGCGCGCTGTCTTCCTCTCCTCCCGTCTCGCTTCTGTCTCTCTGCGTGGGCGAATATGCTCTATCAGTGGAGACGGCGGGGCTTCAGCGTAGCCGCTGTCTCCATCCCTCACAGGCCGGATGACCTCGTATATCGGCCTATCGTCACGCTCGTGCCGAGTATAGTGAGAATACGGTGTGTAAGGAGCGGGAGGTGGGATTGGGAATTTGTAGAAGGGATCCGGAGGATGGCTGGAGGGTCGGTACTGGGGTTCTTCCTCGTACTCATATTTGAAGACGTTCTGCCAGGGCTTCAGAGGTGGTGGTGCGGGTGGGACGGGGCTCATCGGTCTTGCCGGTCTGCTCTTGGTCGGGTCGGCCTTCTTCTTCTTCTTCTTGTCGTCAGCCTTCTTTCCCCCCTTCCATACCAGGCGCACTTGCTCGACGAAGCCACCCTTGCCCTTCTTCTTCCCTCCTCCGATCCTGGCTTTCATTGCTTCGTCGTCGGCATGCCTTGGCGTAGCAACGTAGGTGAGCGGGGGTTCGACGGTCTGGATGATGGGCTCGTAGAGCGGAAAGGTGTCGACTTGCGTGGGCTCCATGATGACTTGTTGGTGACGACCACAGGGAAAAAACACGATGCCGTTCTCACATGGCCAGCTTCTCTCGAGCCAAACAAATGATCCGTCCTGGTAGAATTGCTGCCAGCGACCCGTGACGCACATTTAGTTGATACGCGCTGAATAGGTGATGTGTCTTCTGAATGGATGTGAATATACTTGGTGATGATTGTTTTATTGGGTGAAGTTGATGGTGGTGGTAGTGGTAATGGTGGTAGATGCGATGGTTGTGGATCTGCGGAGGGTGGTGATGCTTTGATGAATGCGCAATGGATGTGGTGTGATGTCGTCGAGCCTCGTCTTCAACTGACAGTCTGTAGTTTTCGATACCTGCAACAGCTAGAGCGAGTTTGCAGAGGTATGATTATCCCACGTCAAATGGGAAATTATTCAATCGTGACAACTGTAGACTCGAGGCTTGGAGACTCATGATTCGCAAGCATACATGCGCGGTGTGTGAGATACAGTGGGCTGGAGCTGGATAAGTTGACCTGAGCCGGAAGCTCAAGCTCTGATGTTGTGGGATACAGTCGGAGAGTTTGTATAAAAGAGACAAGAGTTTCTTAAGTAGAAAGCTTGCGAATGGACGAGGCTCGGTCGGTGCCTGGAGGGGTCCTGGTTGCAAGAGTGTGGATGCTGCTGTATGCGAGTTGGTGGTGTGTAGATCTGTGCGGATCACGAGAAAGTAAGGACAATGGGGAGAGGCGAGGTATATAGCCATGCAGGAGGGAGGAGCAGCAGCAGCGACATCATCATTGGCATACAGCAAACATCAACAGAATTTCTTCGATATCTGACGCCACAGGGGACCGGGCTGTGCGGGTAACTGAGCACGCATCTCGGTCCGATGCGGATCATCTGGATTTCTGCGCGCTTTCCATCTCGAGTAAATGGCAGGGCGGCTTTCGGGCCCTGTGGCGCGACAGATTTAGCCTTCCATCGACGGGAATCTGCCTGGGGTGAGGCTTCGCTGGCGCCGCGGCTTACGCGCCAACCAGGCTTCAGACCCGTACCCATGCGCCAGGAGGGAAAAGAGGCAGACCCTATGTCACCCTCACTAGCCACATCCTCCCCCCGGGGCCCCTCGAGGAAGCAACGGACGCCCGGTTGGACCACGCTGTGACATGCAGCAGTTTCGCCCACCGGAACTGGTCGACTCCTGGCTCGCAGATGTGGCTAGTTTCTTTTTGTGGCTGAGAGCTAGTCCCTTTCCTCGCTCGATCCTCACTTTTCCATGGTTTGCTCTGACAGACCAAAGCACTTTGCCCTCCACGCTTACCACGCGCTGCTCCTGACGACTCTTACGACAAAGGCACTATGGCACCAATGCACCAACGCAAAACGCTTAGTTCAAGGAAAGCATAGGCTAGCCAGCGATGATGCTGGCCCGAGCATTGTGGCCGCATCGCGAAAACATTCTCACCTCGGTCCACAGCATCAGGGTGCGGCAATCGCCATTGCAGCCGTCTACAGGCTGTCGAGGCTTGCCCGAGGCTCGATTCTTGCCACGCATTTGTCAAAACATCTTCTTGCCACAGGCTTTCACCAACGCCACTTGTTCGGCACGCTCAACGTGTGCCTTGCGATCATATCAAATGACGTACGGATTTGTGTACGTGCAAGCCGTTATGAGCTCGGCCCATCGGCCAGTAGCGAGAAGGCGCACACTAATGGAAGGGCCCCCTCCGATAGTGAATGATAAAAGTTGATGCCTGGCGACGCTCAAGAAGGTGCGAGGATTTTCCATTGGCTGAAGATCGACGAAGTCACAGACATTTACGATTGTGTCTAAGGGAGGGGTTCGTTATGCGCAAAGGCTTATGGAACCGGCCGACTGCTAAAGCCAGCGTCTAACGCTACTCCTCCCCTAAGGAAAAGAAATAGAGGAGACGGGTTTTGGAAGAAGCGCGGATTTTGGTGTGTGTGACACCCCGGGCTATCGCCTTACAGCCGTGCTTGGCGGCTAGGCCTGCGCCTCCGTCAGCCGCACCCAATCCTGCAGGCCCTGCTCTTTCCCCAAGTTCCCGCGAGCTGTGGCGCATTATTCCAAGTCCATGGCCTCAAGTTCCATGATGTAGTGATTTGGTCTCAACAACATGCTCATATTGCTCGTTCCTTTGCAGGAGAATTGCAGATCAATGCTACGACAAAGATTGAGCGTCAGCAATTGCAGGAGATCACCACGAAACACCCGGTCAGACTAAGCATCCATTCTCGAGCAGCGCCCTAATTATGGGCCAACAGTGCAGTAGATCTACCCGCCAAGACCTGCCTTACAGTCTCGCGGGAAGAAACACCTTGATCCCCCGATCTGCACGCGCTTTGATGCCACTATGGTTAAATACTACCAACACAGACAGTATCTCGCAGGCACAGCACTTTGAGTGAGTTTCCATGCGCACAGGCACTGCTTCATGGCTACCAAAGTCTACTTCGCGTGAGGCGCCAATCCCCAGCCGCACCTTCAATTCTTTACCATCCGCAACTGCCCTTCCCAAGCAGGCACTTCGAGTTGGCGCATGCCAGCCACCTGAAGCCACACTCATTCTGCAGTTGAACACGCCGAGTTCTCGCTCTGCTGGGCGCCGCCACCGGTTGTGTCGTTGTGGCCCATGGCAAATAAACATTATGACATTAAATCACGCGTTCCGTCATGCGACGAGAACGTCTGCCACAGCTCCAGACCCATTTGTGATATCATTGGCTTTGAAGGCGGCGATAAATCTCGTCATACCTCTGCTAGTAGCTGCAAATGCGAGGCATTGTAGCACACCAGTGCGCCTGCGCTAGACGACATCTCGTCCTAAACTGCCCTTTTTTGACATCCGCAGGATCGCTGGTTCCATTGCACGTGCGGAGAAAAATCAAGCATCCCCCGAGCTCCTCGCATTTGGCTGGATCATACAATCGTGACCACGATTCTGCCACATTTTAGGTCCGGGCCTCGTGCTAAGCGCCACAGTGACCACCAGCCACACGACCCACGCTAACGAGCGGCCTTGCATCTTGGGGCCGCCATCATTATTTCCCTCACTCGCAGTGCAACTCCGTCCTGCAAGCAGAAGGCATGCGCCACAACGATGGTGAAACTGCCCAGTTTGCCCTGGAGTAATCAAGTATCCACAAGTGCCCTACATCTCACCACTGGCCCCTTCTTATCGTGCTAAATCTGATCTTCTCTTCCTCTTTGACACTAGCCACACTTTTTTCATGTGCACCAGCCCCACCTGCATATCACCTCGCATACAGTAGTAGTTCGCTGCGAAGTGGAGATCTGGCCTGGTACGGGCCAGCTAATTTAATCACACAAAGTCCAGCGCACAAATTCAGGCCTGAACAATGTATCTACAGGTCACAGACACGGCCGATATTCTTGAGAGACGTTGGCTGCGGCTGAGAAAGGTTCGTGTTCCTGGCATCAACATCTGGTTTTGTGAATTTTAGCGCTTAGCATTGGCGCTGCGTTGGTGGTTTCGGCTCTGTGTGGCGCATGAACTCGCCCGACTGCCACACAAGTTGGTGTGTGGTGGCAAATCTAGACACGACGATTCTGTATCAAATCTGTTGGCGACTCTGCGACATTTACTCTAATGTAGAGAATTCTGGTACAACGAGACGAATAGATGAACGGACGATATCAGCAATACCCACAAATTCTCCGCTTTCTAGGCTGTCCGAAATAATTGGAGATTTGAGGAGCGTCCGTCATTGCCAGTGTCAGCGGGTTCATCGTTGCCATGTTCCCGCTATTACCGCAGCTGTGACCATCACCTGACCCTGAATCTGCGACTTTGGGTCGCCATATATAGGCGGATGTGTTGATCCAGCTGTGCATTCAATCAAAGTACGATCATCCGACGTGTATACGGCCGAATGTCTTGCATTTGACATGATTGAAGCGGCAAAGGGCAGGAATATTGACCTGCTACATAGGACCTAGCTGAGCACGTGAATAAAGCATGTAGAGAAATGTTGCCACCACGTGTACCAGCCATACGCCAGAATAGAAATGGAACAATGATTGATCTATGCTACCGTAAATAATCAGCCTTGTGACCCACCTCGAGTCCTTCTCCTGGCTTTTTGGATGCGCCCAGGCGACTCCTCTCTTTGTGAGAGCCCACCTCTTGACGAGTGTTTATCCTCCAGACGTCGTCTCTAAACATCAAACAAAAACGCCGTCCCATGCTGCTAAAATGGATTTGTGTCTCGCAATTCATACTCTAGTCCTTCCATCTCGCGAGGAATTTAGCCATGTCATCAGCCTTTGGGCTTTCGGTGGCGGCAGCAGCCTGATGTCTTGTAAGCAAGCGTTCCTTCGAAAAAAAGAAAAAGAAAACCATCTGTCACTTACCGTATTCTCTCTGCTGGAGACGACAAACATGTTGTTGGATGGAAGAATCGTTGTCACCTGCTTCGGGATCGGACCGAAGGTGGCAAAGATGCTCCAAGCAGTCGTTGGGAAGAGGGGCGCCGTCGCCGTCTGCGTGATCGCGGTGCCCGGCTTGCCCTGCATCGGTGCATATTTCGTGAGGCCTGCCGTTTGCATCGAGTACGGCAGCCATGTTCCGGTCGGGTGTGGGTCACCCTTTCCTGCGTATTCGCCCGTAGGACCGCTGGCGGCCGCCGCTGCGCCGTTGTTCCCAGCAGCAGCCTGTTTCTGGTTCTGAGGAACGCTGTTTGGTGTGCTCGCCACTGCTGCTGCCGCTGCCATCATGTTCTGATTCGGCCAGCTGCCGCCTCCACCCGATACCGTGAAGCGGTTCGAATAGTAGATGTCTTGTCCACCTGTGGAAGGGAAAGCAAAGATTCGCACGTAGAATGCATTCGTTGTCCCACTACCTGGTATTGAGGCCGCAGTGAGCGGAACTGTGATCGAGCCACCCGACGCAGCCCCTTGCACTCCGGCTACGAATACTTGCTTTGCAATCGTGTGTCAACAAAAGACTCCTCTGCTCGTCTTGGGGGTTTTCGATTGACCTACCGAGTCGGTTCCGGGATTGTTACCACCTGCAATGAGGAAAGCTTGAAATGTCGCGTAATCATCGGCGCCTGAGAACTTGACCGAGAGTGAACTGCCGGCAGTCAATTTTTCGCCGCCGCTGGGAGACGTGATGGTGAGGTCGGCGAGGGCGAGTGGTAGCGCCGCGAGGAGCGAGAGGAGTTTGAAGTACATCTTTGTAAGCTGAAGAGACGTCTGCTGAGGTAGCGAACGAATAATTACTGGTGTTGGAAGGACGATGTGGTCGCCAAAACGAAAGGTCGAGTCTGAAGACACTAGGAGAGAGCGAAGGTTTGGAGATGCTGCGTCGTCAGCTATCGACGATTGGCGCGAACAACAGGAGGCGAGTAAAACTCCGGCGACCGTTACCTCCAGGACAGGGGCGGAAAGTCACGTGCGACAATCATCAAAGCATTCTCTCCCCCTCTCTACCCGAAACTTCTTGGCGCCAGGGCGCGGAGTTAGCGGAGCCCACAAAGCTAAGCGGCTCCTCCAGTCTGGGTGACTATCGCCTGGCTAAGAGAATTCGAACTTGAGTGCAATCACACGTCAACAGTTCTATCAAACAATCAGCGAACCGACAAGATGACGAAGCGCACCAAGAAGGTCGGCGTGACCGGCAAGTACGGTACTAGGGTAAGCTCCATTCATATCATATTGTTCGAGATGCGGAAGAGCTAGGATTTGTTTGGGCTGGGATCTAGAATGGGCAGTGAAGATCTCATCGCGCGGCGCCATCAATATCAATCCAAGCCATACAGAGAGACACTACGTTCGTTTTTGAAGAACCTTCGGCTCTCCAGAACCACGCCTGGGCTCCGTTAGCAGGTTTTGGGAGATATTCGAAGCTCGAGCACGGGGCTGACGCAGTGGTTCTACAGTTCGGTGCTTCGCTGCGTAAGCAGGTCAAGAAGATGGAAGTCACACAGCACGCCAAATACGTCTGCACATTCTGCGGAAAGACAACCGTGAAGCGAACTGCCACCGGCATCTGGAACTGCAGATCCTGCAAGAAGGTTGTTGCTGGAGGTGCCTACACCGTCTCGTAAGTTCCTCGGACAGGCTCAGCTTTCTCCCCCCGAGTGCACTTCTTTGATACGATCGAAATCTGACGAAATATATTCCTAGGACCCCTGCCGCCGCTGCTGTTCGGTCAACAATCCGTCGTCTGAGGGAGATTGCTGAAGTGTAAAGATGGTGAACTCGGAGTTGACGATGGGGAAACTTTTTTCATGGACAACAGGCACTAGACTGGTTGATACACCAGAATGCCCGGCTGTCGTAGGGCACGAATTCAAATGCATAACTTTATGACTTTACTTCCTGGCTGTCAGCTATCTACGCGAACGATCGAGGCATACTCCACATCCATCGCTGAGACGACGTCCATATAGATGACGATAAGGACCTCAATACTCAGACTCAATGACCGTCGATTTTCTTCCATTCTTGGGCACGTTCTCTCAAGCCGCTTTCCCCACCTAAACCTTTCCTGAACAATCTCTTTCACTACTCGATTGAGGAAGGGTTAAGGCCTGGCTGGGCTCGTCCCAAACTATGACAAGTTATCTACGGTCTGTGAGTAACATCCCGTTGTGTTTTTGTGATGAGCTTCTAAGACCGCTCAATGAATGTGTGACTCGTCCGAATAGGCATTATGAGATGATAGTTTACAAGCTCTGTGGCTATCATACTGGGCTACTGAAACAGGAATTGATGTTCAGGTGCAAATTACTCGCTGCTTGACTCTCAACAGATCAATAATTCGTGCATGAAGAAGCCCCTCAGTCAGAGGACCAGCATCCCTGCAATCGCCAGACTTGAAAAGCCATGTCTCACTTTTACGGACCTACTATGCACAACACTGGTGCTTTCTTTGGGAACTAAACTAAGTAGACAGCAGTGGTTAGCGAACAAGTCACAGGGATGGTTGGCATGTGCGCCGTGCGCAGACGAATCAGAGCGGTGAGTTCGATGGTCTGCAAACAAAGAGCGGCACCACCTCATCCCCCTACATGACCAGGTGCACGTCCAGCGGCGAGCAGAAGAAAAAAAGGACCCTCTCTTGCGGGTCAAGCTAGGTTTATCAAGTACCTGCTAAGATGCCTAAAGCTCTACGGATCTATAATCAGTTGGATGGCCAGGTATTCAGATGTTGGAACGTCTAATTTCTCACCGACCAAATTCCCTCAGAGGTCTGTCTTTACTTATCTGTCAGATACGGAACCTCACTTCCTACTAGTACCCGCCGCTTGACACCTCTGTGGGAGATATAGAGAGGGAGCCGATAAGTAAGCTTTCTTTATTCTTCTGCTTAAATCTTGATCTCATCCAAAGAGATTTCTGAGATCTACAATATGCCCTTCATTTTGTGAAAAGCAAGGAATCAAGGCGAGAGTGGTATCAATTGCAAGTGCTTAATTTTCGGTTGATTTGGCGCCGCCGTTGGTGGATGTGTGCGTGTCCTCAGGCTGTCTGTCACCTGCACCGTCGCAGCGACAACGGCTTCAGCAGCTGACCAGCTGGAACGGGGGGAGATCAGTGGTTTTCGGGGGGGCTTTTGCGCGGTTAGTGTGCTATCTGGTTGCTGGCCGTGACTCGGTCTGACGCTACCACCCGCTAAGGAGCACTTTGCGCGCCTCCCCCGAAGCAGCCTAGCGGCCTTGGCCGTGCCTGCTTTAAAGCGGGTGCTTCTCCACTATCGCTCTCTTGTGCCCGTTCAGTTCACCCAAGTCGATCAGGTCGACAACTTCTTCTATACCCATGCATTCGACTTTCTCCTCACTCAGATCCTCACAGAGACCCCCCTCAGATCATGTCAGAAACTTGTATTGTCTGTCTCGGCGACCTCGGCGAAAACGCATCCGTGCTGCCCATCTCCGCTGAGGAGCTCGTCAGTGATATCGATGCCAAACTCACAGCCGAAGACGTCAACCCCGGCCCGCAATCACCTCCTCCGCTCAAGTCACCCGTCCTCATCGGCGACTCACCCGGCCCTGAAGCCGATGCAATTGCACATCTACGCCCATGTGGCCACAACCTGCACGATCAGTGCCTGAAGCCGTGGGTGGAGCGTGCAAACAGCTGCCCCATCTGTCGTCGGACGTTCAATGAAGTGCAACTGAAGAAGACCATCGACGGTTTGTGAAACCCTTCCTTCCCCCTCCGCAGCGGGTGTACGCAGCAAAACTGACTCATTCTTTTCTGCCAGGTCCCGTATTTTCATCCTATCCAGTCGAAGATCGAACACAGGTTGCCGAGGTCGACCCACTTCTCATCGTTGACGAGGAGGAAGAGCCGGATTTTCACCCGTGCCAGATCTGTGGCAACGATGAACACGAAGAGGTCCTCCTTCTGTGCGAGGACTGCGGTCATCCGTGGCACACTTACTGCATCGGGCTCAGCGAGGTTCCCACCGGTGATTGGTACTGCGAGGAATGCTCGGTGAACAGGGCCCGTGCCGCCTCACTGAACGAGGTACAGCCGCGGAGGCCTCGCCGGACTGGTCGAAGGACGGTGGCTGCAATCAGAAGATCTCGAGATGACAGCCTGGCACAATCCTCTGACTGGGCTCGCGTCTGGCGTACGGTCAGAGACCGGACAACGATCGATCTCGATTTTCCATTTGACACACGCGACTATTCATCATCATCCTTTTCAGACTTCAATCTCGACCACCGGCCACCGCGGCAGTTCCATTTTGGCCGTGCTCACGCTCGCAGGGACAGCAACCTGTCTCGGCAAGCGTGGGAGCAGCGGCTTCGGATCGCGGAGCAACAGGGTGGCACAAGGCAGCTGCGACACATCGCGCCACCCTTTGAAGACGATGCCCCAGCCCCCTCAAGACCTCGTCCGGAACCAGAAGAGCCCGAGTCAACCGAAGAGATCAGGGCTTGGAATGCCATGGAGAAGGCCCGAGACATTGAAGCTGCGCCACCGAGTCGATCGAGGAAAAGGAGACGGACACGGTCGATCACGGCATCGCCGTCATCTCCACATCCACCACCCGACCCCACCCCTCGCAAAAGACCGCGTGTTCGTCGACACGAGGTTCAGGAACATGTTGCTGACCGTGGAGAGAGCTCCTCTGCTCGACAATCACGGTCAGTCAACCAAGCGTCAAATGCATCAAATGGAGGAGCGGTTCCTACATTCCTCCAGTCGCTTCTAAAAGAAGTCGAGTCGTCCACGGCACCGATGGAAGAGCAGCGTGGGCGGCCGACGCTCTCACTGCGGCACCTTCCCGACCACGCCTCACCGAGAGGCTCCTCCCCCGAAGCCTCACCGACAAGCTCGAACGCGCCAAGCCCTCGTGCTGCATCGGCCTCACCAGCCCCTACAACCCGACCCGGCTCGCCGCATCTCACATCATGCATCGAGCCAGTGTACCCACACATCGGACCCAACGGCGACCTCTCGCCAGTTTCACCATCACAGCCCCTCGACCGGGCTCAGCCCAAGCCCAAGCCCCGCGTCGACATACCGAGCAGGACGCGCAACTGGGTAGAAAACATTGAATCGAGCCCTACCAGGCTGGACCAGTTGTCGCCGCGACGCAAGAGCCTGACGCTCTCGGTGAAGGAGAAGGTGCAAAAATTCGTGGTCGACGCGCTCCGCGAGCCGTACCAGAAGAAACAGCTGGATAAGGACCAGTACACAGAGATCAACAGGAACGTGTCACGCATGCTGTACGAAAAGACGGGCGAGGCCGGCGACATTGACGAAGAGGAGATGGAGGATCTCGTCATCATGGCCAACGAAGAGGTCGCCAGAGCGGTTGACGCCCTGCAGAGCAGCAACGGCGTTCAACAACAACAATGATGACGCACGAAGACAACGATGCCTTTTTTTTGAGTAACGAAGCCGATATTTTCCGCATCTTCTCCAAACGAGTGATCAATCGATCAACTCATCACGACTAATGCAGCGAATTTGGTCTGTCTTGATCCAGCGAGGCGTTTCTTCATATTCTACTGGGTGGAGGGACCAGGAGTTTTGCCGACCGACTTTCCAAAGGTAGAAGAATTTTTTGGCTGGGGCATGGGCTGTACGATTAAATCGACATGTCATCATCATCATCATCATCGTCATCACAACATTTTCGTGGGCCACGACTTTTCCCACCACGAGGTATTTATCATAACTTCTCTACTCCATTTTGGGATTGCCATGTCCGATCAGGTTGATACGATATGAAAGGAGGGTGAGGGGTTGAGATGGTTGGAAAAAGTTAAACTATAGCTGAGATGATGTGGAATGAATTGATAAAGGGGTGGTGTTTTGAGAACAACGATGATGCTGCATCTCCACTTGGATGTGATTTATACGTAGAGGCCGGCTTTGTGACAGTGTCTCGCAGTGTGTGTATGACATATAAGGCATGCGTCTTGCTAGGCATGGAGCAACAAGTGATGGTTGGTAGCCATTCGTAGTTCAAGGTCAGCACAAGATTTCCCACTAAGCGTGCATGGCAACACTCTTCCAACTCGTTCTCTTCTCACTCATGAGGAAGGAACGAAATTGCAACACCTACGAACACGAGAATCGCTCGTGCCCACAAAACGAAGGCAATATTCTTTCCCTTCCACAGCAGCAATTTGATACTTTATTCTCAGAATGGAAAAACAGGTCAGGAAGTTGCAATAAACACTTCCTCTCCCTCTACAGAACATATATACGATCTTTTTTTTTTTGGTTGTTTTGTACGCAGAATATATCTAACCGCACACCTTGATGCAAAATGAAAATTATTGAAGGTGCAGCTAGCGAAAAGAATCTGCGAGGGGGGTCTCTGCTCTCGGCACCTCTAAATGATCATTTTTACCGATTGTGGAATTTGCGGTAGCTGATGGTAAGGTGGGTGCCTTTTTTTTTTTTTAATATCTTTCTGGGGGGAGGGGGTGGTTCTTTGGGTGGAAGAAAGGGGAGGAGAGGGGTGAGGTTATTAGAGAGAGAGAGAGAGAAAATGTTTACTGGCGTGTATATGTGTTCATGAAGAGGCAGATCGGAGGGGATGGAAATGGTGAAGAATATGAGGCTGGGACAGTGGCTTATGAGTGTTTGTTGCGAGTTCTCTGGCTGGTAACTGTTGGCCAAACTGAGAGAATCTGCGTAAATGTCTTCCCAAGTCAAGCAAATAATCCCGTGATAGAGGCGTCAATGGTAGCCAGCGTATCGTACGCCACTGTCCACGTGTAACTGGTCATCCATCCACACGGAGCAAAGCAACCATCGCCAGTCCAGACGAACAGCCAAAGACTTGGAGCCAACCCAAAAAGAGCAAGAAGATGATAACAAATAATGATCACAGCTTCGACATGAAGCACAACACGACAAAGTCTCGCATGCCCGGCATTGAATGAAATTGTGTGCCCCGGGAAAAAATCCTCTTAGGCGCCCATAGAAAAGTCCGGGCTACGGCCAGGAGGAAACATCAGATACAGCCACAAAACTTGGATATTCTCGGCAAAGACACCAAAAGCTCACGTCCAAAAGGACTCAACGCGTCTCGCACAGTGTGTTTTGGGCTTATTGTAGTTCATCGATGGCACGATGGTGCGAAAAAAATATGTACATCAGAGCTGAAAGAGAGCGAGGGCGGTGGACGCGATGATTTTTCTCAGGTCACGTGTGCTGCTGTTTTTGGACTGGGTTTTCGTGTCCTGCTACTAGCTCTGATGACCAATGGGGAGGGGCCGCTTTTCCTCGGCTTGGGCTGACGGCGCTACCATGCACGGGTACGAGCAATTCAGCAGGATAGGGCTTGGGCACTTCTCTGGACGTTTCTTTATAGGTACATTCCATTATTTGCCAAAAATTAAGTAGAAAGAGAAAAAAATTGAAGATGGTATAAGAATATTGAGATACTATACGGTTTGGTTGACTAGCTATGAGCTGATCGACTTTGAAAATACCAGAGAGTGATTTTAATTTTCTTTGGCTTTGGAAATCGCTTGGATACATTACCATGAGTACACAATAGAACCTCAGTCGTGGCTACATGCTGCCATGGTTGACCAACATAACCGCGTCTCCATTGCTAGAATGTTGATCAATTATTTGATTTGATTTGATTTTACACGATGCACAAGGATCATTGATGCGTCATCCACTTTTCGCTAAGGAAAAATGCGGATCCAGCTTCTGACTGCTAAACATTTTCTGCAATTCTTCGGGCCAAAAAGCCAAACTTCTCTGCACAGACATCCATACTGAACAGCTGACTCACAGCTCTCTCTCCTCAAGCGTGACTCCAGCTCCTCTCAGCCTATCCGCGTAGTTCAGTCCCAGAGTCGCCGGCGTGAGTATGCCACCACCAAGTTCCTTGGCCTTGACACCCCCTCCTCCGCTCGTCCCGTCCCTCAGCAAGGTAGCAGCGGCTTCGATCATGAGCACAGCTGTCAGGTGATAGATACTGCCTTGCCAATACAGCCGACTGAGCACCCGTCTGCCGCTCCCATCATCCGCCTCGGCGACGGCACGCAGGTCGCAGAAGCTGTTCTTGTCACTCTCTCTGTCCGGACCGATGCCTGGCTGTCGAACCAGTCGGCGTACGACCCAGCGTACAGGCGGTAGCGTGACGGCGATGGAGGCCAGGACCATCACAGCATTGATAGCTAGCGCGATGAGCCTGCCCGGCACCCGCATGGTCTCGGAGTATGTGAAGCGCTGGCCGTAATAGTTGCCGCCGTCGAGCAGGCCCCAGGTACGCTGCACGATGGCCATGTTGGAGCTGCCCATCAGCCAGATAGCTTGTGGACCCAGCACCGGATGGACAAAGGTAGAGGTCAGCCGGCCGAGGATGCCGCCCTGGGAGACGGTGGCAGGTGCTGTGCGAGCGACAGGGCTCAGCACAAAAGGCCTCTGCGCATCCAGAAGCTCGCTCGTGCTGAAGACGTCAAACAGGGTGAAGATTGTGGCCAGTGTGCCGCCCGAGGCCTGCATACGCCACTTGTAGATGGAGCCGGCGACGTGGCCCGCGCCTGTTTTGAAGCGTTCGCGCACGCCCGTCAGCGCCTCGTGCACCAGCATGTCGCTCACCGCGCTCTCGAAGCCACACTGGGGTATGAGGATGGCCCGGTTCGATTGCGCCGTTGCGTGGTAGCGCGCGATCATCTTCTGCACCCACGGCACCTCGCCTGTGGTGTCGATGTATGCGGTGCCATTGCGCGCGCAGGCTGCCAGCACCGGCTCGCCGTACAGCGCGTAGGGCCCGACGCAGTTGACGATCAGCCGAGTCTTGAGCGCCAGCGACGACAGCTCCGTCTCGTCCAGATTCACAATCTCCGTCCCCGGCTGCTTCCGATCCGGGTTCAGCGAGCGGATTGAGTCGACGATCTGCTGGAGCTTCAGTGCGCTCCGGCCCGCCACCGCCCAGCGGAGATCGGTTGGCATGTGCTGGGCAATGTGTTCTGCGCAGTACTGGCCGGTAACGCCAGTGGCGCCAAAGAGCACAAGCTCATAGGGACGAGGATCGGTTGTAGCCATTTTTCAGATGCTGTCTCTGCCGCCGCTGCTGCTGCTCCTGCTCTGTATGCAATGGACGTAAGCAGACCGGCTAGAGTTTATGATGCTGACAGCTGACTGACGGGGCCCTGGTTAATGTCAGACCGCTAGACCCTCACCGCGGGATTGCCCTGACGCCCAGTGGGGTCGGCAGTGCGTTGTATTTTTTTGCTAGGAATTCCGTAGCTGGCAAGGAAAATTAGACTCACGGAAAAATTTGTTCGAGTATCTTGCCACCCGTGGGAAGGAGGAGGACAGAGAGAAGAAATAAGCGGATGGCAGAGAGAGAGAGAGAGCTTGATGCTCGAGGCGCAGATTTCCAACGGCTGTCAGATATGCAGATGCAGTTTTGTGTGCGTGGCGACGTCAGCGACAGGTTGGGAAGGAGCATTGCAATGCAGGGAATGACGAATAGTTGCCGCACCGGGAAGAAGTCAAAGTCGGGTTAGAGGCCAACATGGACGATGCCAGTTTGGTTCGGAAAAGAAAAGCTACGAACAAGTTTTCCAGTTTACTAGTCTCAAATTAATTGGCGTAGAACTTCGATGCAAGTCACCATTTTGACGGAGAGATCTCGTGTCTTACACGCCATACCGATTGATGTCTGAACAAGAAATTTTTCCTGAAAATTTAACAATCTCTGAAATCTCCAAGTCCGCGGAAATATTTCAATTGGTCTACCCTATTCCAAAAATCTATCTCATGGCTCGACCCTATGGGCTATCTATGCGTATGTCGTAGGCCGTAACGGACGTTACCATGCACGGCGCCAGCCAGTAGCCGTTTTCCAAACAGTCCTCCCAGTTGAGTCTATTCATGCCTCCCTTTTTCCCTTTTTGTTTTTTTTTGGCAGTCGCTCACAAAGTATCGACCGGTACCTGATACAATCGTAACCTTATCCTTCGACACATCTTGCCCCAATACTGATACAAGCATGCCTGCGATACCAGATTTGAGATGATAATCAACCCAAGCTGGTCACCTCAGACTGTATCCCTTACTAGATTTTTGCTTTGGCTTAGCACTTGCCCTGGTCTGCCTGGCCTCCGGCTCTTCCTTCTCTCTCTCTCTCTCCTTCTCCCTTTCCTTCTCCTTTGGCGCCGGTTTAGTGCGTCCACTGACAACCCTCGTCGCCAGGCCTCTCTTGGTCCCTCTCGGCGGCTCGGAGTGAATGTGCCCAACCTCGTTGATAGCTGTCGAGTTGTGCCACTTGTCGCACCGTCTGACGGTATGCTCGACGTGATTGCGCCCTCTGGTGGACACTCGCTTGACTGGTTCTTCGCTGCCCGATCGGTCCGACTTTGCGTGTCCCAGGTAGGCCTTGCGCTTCTCCATCATCGAGATGATGTGCGGCATGTAGGCCAGGAGCGATTTCCGAAGCTTGGTCTCGCGGTTGCCCTTGTGGTCGAGCCAGCCAATAAGCTTGTCGAATTCGTCTGGGTCGTCAAAGTAGCCCCAGTCCTGCGCCGTGAAGACGTGCGTGTCGCCCTCTTCGTGTAGTTGGCGTTCTGGCACGGTCATCTGGAAGAAGTTCTTGTATCGCTGGTTGTCCTCCTCGCTCATGACGATGAAGCCTTGCCGCTCAATCTCGCTCGGGCCCTGCACCCACACGCATCCGTTGGCGTAGCCAGCGTCTGCTGTCGAGCTGTCTGGCAGACCACCAAAGGGCATTCCGTTGCGTTCAAACCAGTAGTAGCGGTTCCAGTACCTGTCGATACCCAACACTCGAGTACGCTGGCAATCCGCCTCACGGAGGTCGTTGTCGTGATCCACCACCTGTTCCTCACACTCCCTGATCTCGGCTCTCATGTCTTCCATCTGTTTCAGCACCTTCTCGAGCCTCTTCTCCTCCTTGGTCGGTTTTTTGACCTTTTCGACCTCTGCCTTGGCCTTCTTCTGCTTCGCCTCCTCGGCTTTCCTCTTCCGCTGAGCTGCACGATCATTTCCCCGGCGAAGCGAGCGCTGCGGCACTGGTTCGGAGTCCCCCTCCTCCTCCTCCTCTTCTTCATCCTCCTCCTGTTGCTGCTCTTCTTCCTCCTTGACCTCCACCTCCACCTGCTCCTTGAGCTCGTCGATGGCAGGGTCGGGTGCGGCCTGTTCGGGCTGCAGCTCTCGCCGCTCCTCGTCCAGCTTCTTCAGGTCCTCCACCAGTCCCTTCTTTCTGCGCTGCCATTCGATCTTCTCCTTCCGAAATTCGGTCATGTCCTGCGAGCACTGTTCCATGTATTCGCGCACCGCCCTCGTCTCGATGCTCAGCGTGCATAGGAACTGCAACACCTGAGCACGCGTGCTGATATCGGCCGAGTAGTAGGAGTCAATGGCCGTCTCCTCCGTGGTTGGCTGTCCCTTTGGCGCCAGCACCTTCAGCATCTGGTCACACTGTTTTCTGATCGACTCTCGCGACGCCCGGGTGTACGCGTTGAGGAGTCCAACCAGGATGATGGCCCACCTGCCACTCGAAAAGTCTCTCTTGCGCAGCCTCGCCTTCCAGTCGTAGCCCTTGACACATTGGTCTAGCTCCGGGCCTTGGTGGATTTTGGCGTCGTATGCCGCCTGCGCGACCGCCTCCAAGGCCTCTGACCTAGCAAGACTGCTCCTCGTCGTTCGAACGTGTACTTCCGGCTCTGGACTGGGCGCCTTGTCCGACCCAGACTCGTCATCCGAGTCATCCTCCTCGTCCTCTTCCGGCAGGTCGATCTGCATCTGCCCGTTCTTGTCCAGCTCGCTGTTCACCAGCTTCTTCAGTATGGCACAATGGATCTCGCTGACGAGCTCGGCCGGCTGCTGGTCTGGAGTGAACTGAAGCGCCTCCACAAAGTCGTCAAAGGTGAAAGAGTCGAGCAGGAACACCTCGCAGTACACGTTCAGCGTGTTCCAACACTCCAGCAGGAGGCCGACAGTTCCTGCTCGCATTTCTGGGACGACACCATCCATCTCGTCTTCGTTGTTTGCCTGGCCCTCCAACGCCAAGAACTTTAGTGGGGGTCGTGTGACTCGGCTGATGGCCAACTCGAGGTCTTCCCTCGGATATTTGATCGGAGGAGGTGGTGGCACCTTGGGTTCTATGGATTTGGCCGTGGTGAAGTTGGGGTGCTGGGCTAGGAATTTCAGGAACAGAGGGTCCGCGGATGACAGTGGCACCGACTGGTCTGGCCTGATGCTGGCATCTCGGGCGATGGCGCGTTTGTATTCGAGGAACTGTTGCTCGCGCACACGCTGCTGGTCCTGGTTGGACGATTTCGCCTTCTCCTTCTTGGCTTCGGCTGCGGCTTTGCGCATGGCAACCTGGTGCTCGTATGTCAAATGTCTGGGAACCTCCTGGTTGATCTTGTAAGCTTCGGCCAACTTCACCTTGACCTGCCAAGGTGCTCCTGTCCAGGACTCTCTCTGCAGCGCATTCTTGAGGAAAGGTCGCAACATCTGCTTTGTGAAGGCCTTGCGGTCACGTGAGATGTTATCCGGGTCGACGTATGTATCGGTGTCTTTGCCGTTACCGAGTAGCGTGACCAGGTACCTCTGGCTGTTTGGGAGTCGGATCTTCTCGCGTACAAATGCCTCCGTGCGCTCGCCCTCGGGATACTGGGCGGTTGGCACTACGCAAAAGACCGACTCCCCGGGATAGAAGTCCTGCTTGAACTCATCAAACACGTAGTCGACTGTTACTTGTCAGTGCACAAGATTCAGGCACGAGACAAACTGGCTGGGGGAATGGCAGAAGAATCCGGGCTGGAGGGGAAAGCAACAGTTGGAGAGATAACAGGCTGAACTGCGACAAGATGCTTGAAATTATCTACAGTGGCTCAGGGCCAGCCGAGATCTGGGCGGAGAGAAAAGCAGGGTCAGGCGGCACACGGGAGACACACTCACCCAGAAGGTCTATGCGTGATATTGTGGAGAACTGGACCTTGTTCAAGATAGGCTCTTTGAGAGCGTCTGGGAAGATGTCGTCGACGTCATTTGACGCGTCCAGCTCGCTGCGCAGGGCAGAGAAGAAGTCCAAGCCAGAGAGACCGGTGATGGAGCAGGTGAACTTCTTTTGCGAGTAAAAGTACAAACGCTTCAGGTAGGCGTCGTAGCTGTCGTACAGCTCGTCCGTCTCCTCGATGGCCCAGACATGGTCAAAGTCTCGAACATCGTTGGGAGGCGGCTCGTAGGCGACGGGTTTCCGCTTGTATATCACCTGACGAGATGGACGCGTGAGTTTTGCATGTTCAGGGGCTGGGTGTGTACTGGACAAGAGCTTACCATGATGGGATAGCCGGCTCAAAATTATGGAAAATAACTGGCTGCGCAAAATTTTGATGCAGGCGGTCGCGTCCAGTCGCAGCTGTGACGCGGTATGCCGATTGCTGGCGACCCAAAACGGCAATAGATATCAAAACGAGGGCAGGTGGCCAGACAGTGACATCAGAGTATGAGGATTTTGAAAACACAGCTCAGGCCTATGCAAGGAAGGTCCACAAATTGTCGGGCAGGCTCTGCACTCTTTGACAAGATGCCAAGTTCGCAATGACAAGCTCAAAAACACACAGCCGTGCATGCAGAGCGGTAAGTCGGAAAGGAACTCTGAGTTATCAGAAGACTAAATTTTAAGAAGGTTCAATTTTCTTCAGGACGCGTTGAGAGGATTAAATGAAGCACGTGTCAATGTCATGTTGATGCAGAAGATGAGCGGTAGAGTCGTGATGGGTCAGGGTGGCGGTTTGGGGAGGAAGGGAGGGGAGGACGAAATGGGGATGGAGGAAGAGGTTCGTGGTGTGGGCATGGTGGAAGTTGTGGAAGGTACTGTATGCTTAGGTATTTAGCTTGTGCACTTCCTGGAACCGGTAGGGCGGCCAACGCTAACATGATGGGGAGGCGGAGAGTGGGAAGCATGGGACATGGATCGGGGTGTGTGTGTGTGCGTGTGTGTGTGTGTGTCTGCGTCTGCGTAGTATGAGTGCCTGTGGTGTGTGCGTGTATGTGTGCGTGCTGACGGGTTACGGCAGCAGGGGGGGGACGAGAGAGAGAGAGAGGCAGCAGCAGCAGCGAAAAAGAAGCAGATGGTGATCGCTTGGGAGAACCAGCAGAAAACCCGTGACTGAGCATGACGGCTGCCAATTATCGAAGCCGATTGTTCACTTTCCAGCAATTTATCCACCAGCAGGTCCCTTCTATGGCGCCGTCTTCCCTGCTTGTGCTGCCAGTCAGTGGATGACGGCTCTGCTAGCAGTTTGACTTGCTTCTGCTAGTGCTGCGGCAGCTCTGCAGCAGCAGCAGCAGCCTCAGCCTTAGCCTTTTCGTATTCCTCCATACCTCTTGTTTTTTCTTTCGACTTTTTTATTTTTATTTTTATTTTTATTTTATTTTTTTTCACACGCTTCTTTTTCCTCTTCGGAGGGCGCGTGCGGGTTGGCATCGTCCCAGTCAGCGGCAAAGCACCAAGCTACGGGTCTGACCGGGGATAAGATTGACATTAGCGCCGACGATTCGTTCCGGTACCTTCAAATGTGCTCTAAGTGAACATCTTGCCCTGCAGCAGCCAATCAAGGCATGCGAAGATGTTGAAACGGGACACAGATGAGATGGTTCGCTATGGAAGCTTTGTATGCTCCCGGCCAGGTGGCTGTTCTGGAAGGGTGCGCACCTTCAGTACGAAGCAACTGAGAAGTCGAGGAGACAAAGAGGATGAAGAGCGTACATAGAGAGACACGTGGAGCACTGACATGCGAAGAGATGGTTGAGGATTGTGGAAGTTCACGCGTCACGTTCAATATGTCTGTATTTCTAGCAGCTGGAGAGCAGATGCTAGTAGGCGTTTAGGTGGACGGAATTGGTATGCTCCAGGCGCGCTACTGCCTAGGTAGGTACTCAAGATGTTGGAGCCGCCTCCTCACAACACCTGAAACCTGGGCATTTTGGCGCCCGTTCTGTTGATTGCAGCTTGGTGGGCAGGTGCCAGTGGCTGCCGGCAGCGCGCGCGACGGGAAGGGTAATCCCAATACTTTCCTTTTTCGCGGCTGGCCAGTGGTGGCTTCCCTTTGCTTTGCCCTCTGGGCCCTGGCCGGCCCCGTCAGTGGCCAGCGCACACCAAAGCGACCCTTGCCGGCTTGCCCACTGATCGACGCCCTGGTCCGCACTTGAGGATCTCTTGGCACTCCTCGCGCCTTCAACGCCCGCCAGCTTTAACAAACCGCCCCCTTCTCCCATACCCGCCCAGCACGATTATCCCCAGCCTTCGCGCCATTGGAGCACGCTTCCATCTTCATGCATGTACTCGTTCGAATCGGCATCTCTCGTGCTTTAATCCGTGCAGGTTGCTTTACTAGTCAGGCTTCATTGGCTTCTAGCGCATCCCAATATCACAATGAGGATTATAATATCCTCGTCTCGTCACAGCTCTGACTGGCTGATGTCGTGTAATCCTACTTCAGCAGCTTGCGCCTCATAGAAACAGACCTGACACGCTTTGTCAGTGCATCTGATCACAGCACCTGAGATGGCAGGTCAGAACCCTAGATTGAGTCCAATCACATCGATCAACGATTTTCGCGCGTCTCTTTCTGCAGTCTCAAGCGGCATACAAAAAGTGAACGCCCTTGATCGGGCCTGTCTACCAAAACAACTTGTCAATATATATAGTATCAGTCAATTAATTAAATAATAAAGTAAGTACCTAGATAGATGGGACAGTAATGCCATCAGTAAGGGGAACTAATTTGACATACATGTACAAGGCCTCGAGGTACGAAATGGGGCATTGGAACACAAAAGAAGGGCGCTCACTTCTTGCTCCCCGCTTGGTCTTGATCTGAGCGTGAAGCGTATTCACACTATCACGAGCTTGTAGAAACTGCCGAGGCATCGCCTGCCCGCTCGAACCAGCATACAATGGATGATTGTATGAGCTCTTCAGGACGATGAACCGTTTCAGTACGAGTGAGATATCAGGTGCTTCATTATTTGCTCCTCACGGTATTTATTGACCGTCTGATGCTGCACCAAATGCACAATCGCAGCGATATAAACAGGGCCACTCATCGCAACTTGATTCAAATCAACCGCTCATCGCCAGCTTTCTGACTCACCAAGACTGAATGCCAGTAGGGAAGTAGACAGAATTCATTGGGTCTAGATCACAACGTGCATCATGAGCTCGTTATGAATTGTCAAAGAACACTCCAGTACCGTCTAATGTTGGCCTAACCAACGCCAAGAGCTCGCACGCTTTGTCTTGAAGAGTCATCACGCCGTCACAAGTTATTTACAGGAAGATCATCTTGCATCGGCCACGATGCCAGTGCTGCTCGGTGGCGCATCCTCAAAGTCCATCTCCCACTGGTCGACCTCTGCAAACTTCTCTACTGCAGCTTTGAGCTCACCAGATGGCTCCTGTGGGGGCCTGCTCGCTTCCTCATCTGCCTGGTCATGGCCAGAGCCATCGTGGTTGCCGTCAGACTCCTCCGTCTCGGAATCATAGAGGTTTTCCTTGCCGGTCGAGCGCCGTGAATACGTGCGGCTGACCTTGCTGTTGTCAGCATTCTCATTCTGTTGCTCCTTGTTCTTGGCAGCGTTTCTAGTTTGTCTCGTTGGAGCCGGAGCCGGAGCCGCCCGCTGTGCGAGGGCAGGCCTTTGTTGCCTTTTGCTGCCGGTGCCCTTGCGACTGCGCTTTGACGGCTTGTCACCGTCAGAGCCCGCCTCACCCTCGTCGCTACTGTAGATGTCGAATTCACCCTTTCGGCTGGCCTGGCGTCTCTTGGGCAGGAGCTGCTGCAGGGACATTGTATCAAGCTTCTTTGGCGACTTTGCAGCTCGCCTTCTTCCCCATGTCTTGGCAATGCCAGGCCCGGTGCCCTTCTTCGAGCGTCCATGCGATGGCGAGGTGGGCTCATCCATGACTTCACCGTGTCTTGTGCCAGCCTTCACGGGACTGCTGCTAGCTGGAGGAGCTATGATGCTGCTGGACACAGAAGGACTAGCTGGTTGCTCGTCTTGAGGCAGGACCGGCAGTGAGATATCGGACGAGTCTCTCTCCTCCTCCTCCTCTGCAGAGGAAATTTCAATACGGCTCCTCGACCTTCGCTTTGTGACACCTTCTGAGGATTGCGAAGCTGGCACCAGCACCTCGGCTGAGTCTCGTTTCCTCTTCCTCGACGAGCTGGTGTTCGGGGGCAATATGCTCTCATCTTCAGCAGTGGTCGGCGTCGTTCCTTGGAGAAGCTGACGGTCGAGCTGCGACTGCGCGAGACCTTTGGGCAGCGGTGTCGACTCATCATCTGGCATCAGGTCTCCGAAGCTGCCATCGCTGCTGATTGATGCCGTCTCATCTGCGTTGCCAATCCCAAGGATGCTGGGAGCACGCGTCCTGCGTTTAAAATTGGCAAGGGCAAGCATTGATGCCTCAGCTCGTGGCGTGCTCATTGGTTTGCGAATAGACATGGGTGCCATGGGAATGTTGCGTGCTCTCTTGTTCGTCGCTGGCGCTTCTACCGGCTCTTGCGACCGCTGGACCTGGAGGGTCGATGGTGCTGGCTCGCGTCGCGTTGCACGCGTCTTGCTGCGTGGTGTTGACACCTTCGCTGCCTTGCTACTGCTCTTCAGCGATTCTATGGCACGAGATGCAGCCTCCTTCTCCTGGGCGATGCGCGTCTTGGGCGTAGCATCGTTGTTCTCAGTTGCGGCGTCATTGCCGACTTCATTCGGCAGAGTTGTGGTAGCTTTATTGTTTGCCGCGACGGCAGCAAGGATCTTGTCAACTCCAGTCATGGCGACACCGTCGCCAGACTTGGCTGCTTTTGCAGCTTCGCGTGCAGCAGCCGCTTTGAGCACATCGGCTCTGTTGCGCCTCGGACGAGGCATGGCGTTTGTTGATTAAGTGAGCTTGTCGCAGGTCGTTCTGTATGTTGGGAGAATGGTAGCTTTGCTTGGTCTTGACGGGTGGCAAGGCCGGTATGGTGGCGAATGCTGACAATGTCACGGACGAAAGAGAGATGGGCGCGTGTGGCACTGTAAGAAAAACAAATGCTAACAGTGATGATGCAACACGCGAAGTGAGGGAAACGGCAGGCGCGACGCGCCATGAAGGCGTGATCACGTGCACTGCGACCCTGGCTGCCGCGGGGAAACAACCATCTTGTCTTAGCAGAGCTTGTCCAATCCCTTTGCAGCCGAGAGCTGTGCGAAATGTGACAGTCAGGGTGCAGTGGCAAGATGCATGTAAAAGAACCTTTATGCCATAGAATTGGATCCTTGCACTTGTGAGACTGTTCCATGCTCTGTTACTGATCTGCATGAGCTCCTGAAAACCCCCACCAAAGCCGCTCTCAGTATTTTGCATTTGCATTCCGGAATCATCCCAGAGGCCTCTGAGTCCACAGAGTCATCTGCAATGATGAATGTCTCCAGATCGGGGATAGCATCAAGAATTATACCATGGACCATGTTGCGCTGGCTACCCCAGGCTCTGCACCGCTGAACTTCAGCTACGGTCAGCTTGGCACAGATACATCGATTCGGCTGCTTCATTTGGACCACGTGGGCCCTATCGCCACGATAACATGTACCTTGCAGGAGTTTGAGCTGGCAGAATGTCCACCTTATGTGGCCGTGTCCTACTGCTGGGGCGCGCCCAACTCGACTCAACAGATCCTCATCAACGGCGTGGTGGCCACAATAACTCAGAGCCTGGCAGCAGTGTTGCGTCAACTGCAAGCCGACGGTCGTGAAGATGAATACTTCGTGTGGGCCGACGCAATTTGCATCAACCAGCATGCAGTGCATGAGTTGGATGCTCAGATCAAACTCATGCCGCGTATCTACGGCAGGGCGCTGCGGGTCATAGCGTGGTTGAGCAAAATCGGTGCTGATATGAACGACCTTCGAAACATCAAGTCTTTTGTTGAGGGTGGACTGAAGATGCCGAAAGACCAAGAAAAGGCAAAAATGGTTGACAATAGACTGTATAGAGCCTTCTTGGCGTTGAGCAAGTTGGATTACTGGCGAAGAATGTGGGGTGAGTGTGAAAGACAATGATTCGTGCCATCATCTCCTCTTCTCTCCCTGGCCCCTTACCCAGTTCGTACGATCCGTTCTTTCCACGCTTGAAATTTTCTTCACACATACTCGAAAAGCTTGACATGTGTCGCACTTGGGCCGCTGACAAGTCAAAGTTGTTCAGGAAGTCAGTCTTGCGAACGACATCGAACTATGCTGCTCTTCGGTTCGCGTGCGGTGGGGACACTTTTTCGCTGCCCTGAGCGAGGTTCTTGGTGAAAGATACGCGTCACACGGTGGAGTGCGACAGAGCATGAATATATTTGTCACATCAAGCACTCGACCGCTCAGCGAGCTTGACGCGCTACGACAGCGTATCCGATCACGAGAGAAGTTGCCTCTATTAAAAGCTATGTACTGGACGCGTGACTGTGAGGCGAGGTTTGTTCGTGATAAGATCTTTGCGTTGCTCGGATTAGTGACGGACAGCTGGCAGCCGTCTCAGGCTCTGTTCTACGGCCACAAGTTGGAATTTGTGGAGAAGCAGATCACACTATATGAAATGCAGAGCCAATCTCAAGCTATAGCCACACTGCACTCGACCGCAAATACTGGCTCACAGAACGGCGGGAGCGAAAGCAGCTACAGCCTAGACCTCATCACTTTCTCAAACATAAATTCGCAAGGTGATGGCGGACGGCAGTGGTTGCCCAGCTGGACCAATCGATCGCTGTGGGCACGTTTGCGCATGTGGCAATACCTGAAGCTTGACCGGCCGGGAGACTCGCGCTTCCAGGCCATGCCCCGACTGGACTCGATACCAGCGAGAAGTGAGGCCGGAGCGCTTCGGGTGCGTGGAATATGCCTTGGCATGGTTTCTGGCCCCAGAGACGTTGGTCCATGGATATATCGGGATCGAAGCGCATTGCTCACGGCAGCACGCGAGCTGGAGCACGAGCTGCGACCAAACACGCCGAGACGCCACAGCCTGTTGCACTGGTACGTGCTCGATCCGGATGGAATCGCCGCAGATAGAGGCGTGAAGATGGATCTCGCCATGCATCGCAAAAGGCTAGAAGATCTGGTCAAATACCTCGAGAGGGTATCCGAAGACGACAAGGCGGAGCAGGAAGGCCGATCACACGTGAGAAGAAGGTCACAATTCCTGAACAACCACGGCAGCAGCATTTTCAGAAGCGCGAGAAACAGCACCAACGGCGGCAGGAACGACGAAAGTATTAATGCCAACGCATCACAGAACGGCAGAAGCTCACAAAACCCCACCATAACCGATCGCCACGACGACAATTCCACCCCAACCTCACCAAACTCTCTCAAACCCGATCCCTCACCCCTCGTCCGAGCCTACAAGCGCCAGCTCCGCGACTTCTTGCTTCTAGGCAGCAGCAACGCCGCAGCGGGCGCAGCGGGCGCGGCAGGCGACACGGCAGGCAGCACGTGGGGCTTCGGGCTGATGAAGCTGGTGCGCACCTCGCGCGGCCTGCTCGGCTTCGGGCCGGCGGGACAGGCGGCGGCGGCTGCCACGCCGCTGGACCTGGTCTACCTGCTGCACGGCTGCTCGGTGCCGCTGGTGCTCAGGCGCTCGGGCAGCGGGATCTCGGATAACGGGCACGTGATTGTGGGTGAGATGCTGGGTCTGGGGGTCATGTATGGCGAGTTTTGGAAGAGGAGGAAGGAGAAGACGACGGGGACGCAGAAGGGAGATGGAGAGGGAGAAGAGGAGGGGAATGGGGATGAGAAGGAAGAGGGGATGAATGATAGCGAGGAGTCGTTATTTGCTGATGGCTGGTTGGATTCGCTGGGTCCAGAGGAGGACCTGGAGCTTTTGTGAGGCTGATGCCGTAGGTGAGAGCAATATGTGCACTGATCTGTTCCGCAAGGTAAATCGAAAGAGGCCAGTATTGATTACGGATTTGAGTCTGTGCTGGTACAGCATGACACGTCTATTTCTCTGCCGATCAAGCATATATGCATTTAATTCGCTATCATTGTATATTAAAAAAGGGGATCATCTCGTATGGGAATTCTCCCATAAGAGATTCAGATTCTAAATGCAACGTGAAATCTTTCGGGGTATCAATCATCGTACAAAAGCTCATCCTCTTCCGCCTCAACCCATCAATCCTTGCACATGCACCCCCGTAGCAGCAGCGCCCAGTCCATTCCCACCAACCTCGCCACCACTGCCAGCAACCATGCCTCTCCGACTCCACTCCGTCCAGGCATCCGCGGCGACGCTCTGGCTGTCATAGCCAAACAGGTATCCCCTGAAGGCAGGGTCGGCCCAGGGGTTGGCCGAGTGCTCGCCTTCGGGATACTCCCAGCGGTCGCCGGCGGCACAACGGCCTCGCAGCAGAGCGGCATCGCGGGCAGCCTGCTCGGGGCCGTCTGGCATGTGGTAGTCGTGGCGGGCGGTGGTGCTGCGGCGTACGATGGTGCTGGCGCGCGGCTTGCGCAGTCGCTCGTACAGCGCGAGAAGCCCAGATAGCTCGGAGCGATGAGATAGGTGCGCGAACAGGTCACCGAGGACGGCTCCGTCTTCCACGGCCATGGCTGCGCCTTGGGCTCTGTTAGATGAAAAATGGTTAGTCTTGTGCTTTTGAAGAATGTGTTTTTTTTTTTTTTGGATTGAATGGTGAAGGGTGTGGAGTGTTCGAGGACTTGGGAATGGGGAAGGTTTTACGTACATGTACGGCAAGGTGGCGTGGCAGGCATCACCTAAGAGCACAAATTTGCCGCTCGGGTGACTCCACGAGGCCATCTCCCGGCTGTTCTGTAGTCTCCACTTGCTCGTGTCCGGAATGAGGTCGAGGATGTGGCGCAGGGCTGGGTCCCAGTCCCGGAAGACTTCGTGCATCTCGCTCAAGTCGGCCTTGGCCGTGTTGACCAGCTCCGGGAGGTTGTCTGGGCAGCACAGCACCATGTTGAAGCGGTTGCCTCCAAGCAGATAGGAGACCACATGCCCTCGCGGACCCAGCCACATGTTGATGTTGGGTTTCGACGCAAAGCCTTCCAGGCTTGGGTGTTTGAGCATCTCTTCTACCGGGATGATCACCCTATATGCCAGGTCTCCGGTCAGGTGTGGCGGGTCTGCGTGTCCGAGCAGGTTCTCGCGGCAGACGGACTTCAGGCCGTCGGCACCAATGATAAGATCGGCCTCGAATGTGCTACCATCCTTCATCTGCGCCGCCGGCTTGTCAAAATCAATCCGTTGTACCGACCGCCCTAGCCTAATCTCGACGCCCAATCGTCGTGCCTCGTCGGCTAAAACTCGGTGGTAGTCGGCGCGGTGGATGTGCAGATATGGCTCGGAATAGTGTTCCTGTGTAAAGGGGAAGAGGTTCTGCTCGCTGAGCACCGAGCCGTCGCGATATGACCGAATGATGACATTCTGTGGCTTCGTCGATACTGCCTCGATTTGATCCAGCAGACCCCATCGCCGCAAAATCTTGGAGCAATTCGGAGGGATCTGTATTCCAGCTCCGATCTCTCCTAGAGCGGCTGCTTGCTCCAAGATGGTCACCCGGTGGCCAGCTCTTCGAAGGCCGATGGCTGCTGCCAGGCCTCCGAGCCCGGCTCCGACGATGGCGCAATGTATCGAGAGTGGGGCCTCCATCTGCCTAGCGTCGAAGTGATGCACAATAGTCAGGGTGATGTGTGTCTGTTGGTGTGGTGGAGGATCAGGTAGAATATCAAGTTCAGTGAAGCAGATCACAAAGGAGGAGGATGAAACGCTATGAGAGGATGGGCTGTAACATGTATGTGCAAGTGGCGGATCTGGTAGGACATATAAAATGTGCAACATGCTTCTGTCTTATTATCAAATGGCCAAGACATGATGGTGCCTGGGCATTGGTGGGCATCATCTTGGGAACAAGTGCATAAGGGTGTGCGGGTCCCAGGTTCGGCTGCTTTAGTAAGAACCTTTGGAATGGAAAAAAAGCCGACTGTTTGCCCCGCGTGGACGCTGGTCGACAGGATCTGGCTTTCGTGCAGATGGTACAAGAATCAGTGCCAGTGGCGGAAGGTCCGGCCTCATGTCAGTCGGCAAGTGCGTGTCGCCATCAGCAGATCCAGACCCTCCTGACGTGTTAGAACGAGAGGAGTGAGTGGGAGGGAAGGAGCCATAGGAAAGACTAACGATATCAAGTCTCGGCAGAGCAACACGGCTCCTAGAGCCCCAGCAACGACGGCGGCCAAATATGGGTTCCGCGGCCTTAGCGGGGGGTTAAGCTTACGGCAGCCATTTTAGCGAATCCTTGAGCGGGGGGCAACGAGCGGTAGCTTCACACGGTATTGCCATCTGAAAAATAGATTCGCGTGCTTGGTCAGATTTGTGTAGCAGGCGGAGACAATCCGCTGTAGCAGCAGAATGAGACCACTCTTCACATCACAGCGTCTTGGACCGAAGAAGAAAATTGCGTATCGTCCGGTTTGGATATTCACAGAAGAGTGATGTGATGCTTTCGGTAAAGATGGTGTTTAGTGACGACACAAACCCTTGAAGGCTCGGCAAGGGATCTGGCCAAACGTGTCAAAGATCTTGCTGGCAACAGCTTTTGTGATTGCAGAATTCGCTGGCTGGGTCGGAACAATAATATCATTCAAACCCGTCTTCTCAATCCGTCCATACTGCGCATTTAAACGCCTGTACACGTCTAGCAGACACCATTTTGGACGCACTATCTATGTGGGGAATAGCTTTTCCTTATCATGCGAGCCAATGGCCTGATCGTGCAGAAAGTGGTATAGCCGCCAAAGACAGATGTGATTAGTTACCTGGGTAGTATCAAAAAGTCGCAAAGTTGATGAACCAGAGAAACTGGGTCTCAAGATTCACTCTTGGCGAGACGCCACGACATGCTCCTGCCATTTTTAAAGAGGTCGTCGCAACTGAGAGCTAGTATGAAACGAGACCCAACAGTTTGCCCTTCCTACTAGTAGTACTAGTACTAGTACTAGTACTAGTGATCAGGAAATTCTCAAAAGGTGTCTGTGCTCCTATCGCACTTGCCGAACACAGATCGCAGCCAAGCAGATTTCCTACGCACAGGATCCCCACAGCTTTCAATCTATTGTTGGCTTGATCGGACCAACAGAAACATCAGCTGCTAGTAGCGGATAGAACCATGCTTACCTGGGTAGATTCGTACAGTTGACAGTCAATATTCACACGACATGACACAGCCAAAAAGGCTACTAAGCAAGCAGGAGACTGTGCTTCTGACCTTTATCAACCCAGAAGAGTGACATTTGACTTTCTGTTGCCGTGGATTGGGGCGTCAAGGAGTTGGACAATACAAGGTCCTAGCAGGCGGGAAAGCCACGCCCCGACACTGTCGATTCGTCCATCCATTGTTCGAATGGATGCCAGAACGCGATCTCCAGGATGCCTTCAGTGTCTCGAATATCTCTAGTGTTTTGCTGCGAAACAGCAGAATCAATTGTCTTGAAGTTGTGGAGTTGGTTCCCGATTTAGGAGTGGTCGTCTCGCGCATGGCCCGTCAGCCTGTTTCAGCGGTCTTGACACTCCCGGCTTGGTGTGGAGGAGGCGCCACGCGACACGGAATCGGGCAGTCCAGAGGACGATCCCACCCCCAATCTGGCCGTGTTTACTGGCGATCATGATGCAAAAGCTGCTTCCCCAGCCTTGTGTCTCGAGACTCCTGCATCACAGACGGCTGGTCTCGTGTAACCAGACGGACTAGCTGGGTCAGCATGAAACAGTCATAAAGCCCTTTTCCCCTGCGTTCTGTTCTGCCTGGTGTTTTGTTCGTTGCCGTCGAGACTTCTGCAATTCTCTCCCTTCCCAAAGCACGCCATAGAGAACATTACTACTGCGAGGAAGACTAGTCGGATTTCAACATCAAACCCGTACAACAACCATCGCGATGCGTTTTGCGGCTCTTGCTATTCTCGCTGCCTTGACCGGGTATGCCTCTGCCGCCCTTGTTGAGGTGAGTGCTCCCCTCTCTTTTGCCTCTGGTGCACCTGCGGTCCCCAAACCAGTCTGAATCAACAGCTGAACTAATCGAACAACAGCGCGATGGCTCCAGCACCGTCGTCAGCAGCGCCACTCACAGTGGCAGTGCCGCCACGACTTCTATGTCCGGCTCTGGCGCAGTCAAGCCAGGCGGTTCGGCCGAGACTGATACGGCTATATCATCTGGCGGGAGCCTGATGCTCGCTACCGCCACCTCTACCACACATAACGCTGCTCCTGCCAAGGCCACCGCGCTCGGCTGGGAGCTTGTGGGTGCTGTCATGGCCGGCGTTGGAGCCGTAGCTCTGTGAGAGACGCGAGACAGCAATTCACGATTGACGTTTTCGACGAGAAGGATGTGGAGTCACGGTTTGTGTCACCACCGGGGTCAAAGGAAGAGTTGGAAGATCAGAGCCTACGATCAAAGCGGTTGAGAGGAATATCTAATCATGCGATTCGACCTCATGGTTGGATCGAACAGATACGTCTAACAATACCATTATGATACCTCAAATTCACTCCCGTATCTCTGTCTCGTCATCCACTGGCTCTACTCTGTACAGCCAGTCGACTCGCGTTTGTGAAGACTGTTGTATGTCATTTATTACAAGCAAGAAAATACCAGATATCACCTGCTTGAAGCTGTTGGGCACCTTGCAGCCAACGTCAGGCCAGCCTTCCACTTGTCCACAGCTCACAACTATCGCTTGATAGTGTCCAGAATAGTTGGCAGTCTCTCCATGAGATGCTCGACGATCGCGTCCGGCCCCTTCTCCACCTGCAGTCCCTGCGGAATAGCGTACGTCTTGACCTGCGGAGCCCTGGAACGAGCAATCTCGATGATCCGATTAGATTCTTCCGGCGACCACATTGACGCGCAACACTTGAGTCTTATCAGTATCTACAATCTGGATACCAGTCTGGTCAAAGAGACGTACCAGCATGTCCGGCTGCACTCGCTCAACCACACCAGCGACTTCCTCGATTGCTGTCTGTGGCGTCAGCTCGCGTTTCTATGAGTCAAATTCAGTGGGAAGGGGAGACGGTACAGGAGCAGTTCTCGACATGCTGAATGGTATACCGCGGTTTCAGCTCCTCCGTGACTCGCCCGATGAGCCGGAACGCTCGCTCTGGCGCCGTGTTGACCGTGACAAGCTTGAAAGGGCCTGCAGGGTTTTGTGTGTTGACGGCACTCATGATCACGGGAATGAGTATTTAATTCGACAGAATAAGTGATTATATCAGCTATGGTTCTTGAAGAAGAAAAAAATCTAGATTACACACTATATCGTACAGATCGCAGAATACCGCATTCTTGTACCCAAGATCTCCATCGGAGAGCACCAAGCTACAGCCGGGCCATTGATACCAGATCCAAAGCAAATGACATGCCATAGCTTCGGCAGCGAAGCTACTACCGACAGCGACGTCCGAGAGAAAATCCCCGCGCCGGAGCTGACGAATGCCTTTCGTTACGCCTACCTGCGCCTACGTGCCGCTGGTTGGCCTGCCCGCCGTGGCGGCGTCTTCGATACGAATTGCCTCCCGAACGGTCCCGCTCGATACGGCCTGCCCTTTCTTCAAAGTTTAACGGAGGAGATTCGAAAAGGGTGTGCATTAGCTTCCCAGAACCCCGGAGTGAGAAATGCTACGGTGGGCGTTCCGGGCGCTGGCTTCGGCTTCCCTCAGCGGGACTTCGGGTGAGGGATCAAGGGCGTTGCGCAGCAGCGAGAGGGGTCCTGCGGCACGCGACTCCGAGGCCATTGCATGGTACTCAAAATGTGCTACTGTCATTACATTTCAAAAATCAGCCAAAAATTTGAGTGACGACTCTACCTCTTCCCACACCCTTCCCATAGAAACTAACATGTTCCTAAAGTGGCACCGACGCACATTTCTTGCGTATCTACTTCTCGACCGACCCTGTGTGAAATCCTGTCCGTCATGGCTCTACGGGAGCGCCAGAGACGCAGGTCGCGGGTGATCGACGCGAACTATGCGTGGGTATGATCCCGAATGCCGATGTCGACTGCCATCAGTTGCCTCGGGCTGTCTTTCCACCATCCTGCTCCTCTTCACGCAGAACACAACGGACTCGTCGACTTCCACGTGTCGCTATGGTTGAAGATGCTTCCGTCGTCAGCCTTCTCGTGAGGTGACGCATATAGATGCTTTGTCCTAGTATGAGGGACCTTCACTGAATGTGGCGTTTCATCACCGACTTCTCCGAGTTCAAAATCTGCCATTGCATTATACGAGGTTTGCGCGTTTCTCAAGTCGTGCTTGCTGCATGCTGTCATGATAATTCTCATTCGTGTAGCTTCATTTCCATTAAGCTCATAGTTGTAGCCTCATATCTGTATCGTTTCTGAAACCAAATCCGCACATTCCAAAGACCTCTGTCAGCCTGTCTACGACACGAATTTACCGCATCAACCCTGACTGACTTGAAATCACAATGCCCTCCACCAACCTCCCACCCAACGACTTCCGTCACTACCTCCCCGACCTCAGCACGCCGCGCTTCACCGCGCTCGCCCAGCACGACGCCCACTCGTACGCCGAGGAGTTCCTCACCGCCGGCCAACCGCCCTGGCTCTTCGCGCTCTGGCAGCACTGGCGCCGCCTCCTCTCCGAGCCCTTTAAAGGCGTGACCAGCGACGGACACGTGATCCCCAATCTCTTCACCCTGCAAGACGAAGGCATCGACATCTCCGCCATCACCTCTGCCGCCCAGAATCTCCTGTCCAGCTGCACGCCGTCCCAACGCTCAGCCCTGACATGCCACCACATCGACTCGCCCGAGTGGCGCACCTGGTCGAACCCCGAGTTCCTGCTCAGCAACAAGGGCATCCGGCTCGACGAGGTGTCCGCGCCCACCCGCGCCGCCGCCCTCTCGCTCCTCGCCGCCTCCACCTCGCCCGAGGGCTACGCCAAGGCCGTCTCCGCCATGCGCATCAACGGCTTCCTCGGCACGTTAGTGCGCGGCGAGCGCGTCATGAACGAGCACAGCTACAACGTCGCCCTCTTCGGCGCGCCTTCCACCACGCGGCCCTGGGGCTGGCAGCTCTACGGCCACCACCTGTGTCTGAATTTCTTCTTCTACCGGACCCAGGTCGTGGCGAGCCCCTGGTTCACGGGCGCGGAGCCAAACGTTATCGATGACGGGCCGTACAAGGGCACGCGTATCCTGCACAGAGAGGAGAGTCTGGGGCTGAGGCTCATGCGCTCACTCCCGCGAAGCCTCCAGGAGCGTGCGCAGACATACAAGCTCCTGAGGGATCCGAAAATGGCTAGGGGCAGGTGGAATCGAGATGATCAGCGCCACCTGTGTGGTGCGTATCGGGACAACCGCGTCGTGCCGTACGAGGGAGTCGCTGTCGCGGAGATGCCGGACGAAAAGCTGCGAGAGATCGTTTGGGATGTCGTCGAGGAGTATTTGCTCTACCTCCCGGAATCGGCGCGGCGCGTCAGGATGCGGCACGTAAGGAGTTTTGAGGCTGAGACGTGGTTCAGCTGGATTGGTGGATTTGAGGACACTGAAGAGCGTGGTAACGATGAAGACGGCTCGGGCGCTTTCTACTTCAGGATCCAGTCGCCGGTCATTGTGATCGAGTTTGATCACCACTCGGGCGTGTTTCTGACGAACGAGGAGCCGGCGAGGTTCCATGTGCATACTATCTGCAGGACGCCGAATGGTGGGGATTATGGCATGGCGCTGAGGAGGTTGGTTCCGCCGGTGGAGGATTGTTTTGCTTTCGAGGAGTGAGGGGAGGGGGGGGTAATGAGTGAAGAAGATGTTTTGGGACAGACAGTCGTTAGCTGGTGTCTTGAGCGTATTTGTGAGCGAAGGCGAACTAGAGAGACGTGAAGATGAGGATAATGGCAATTTCAGCTGAGTTAGGCGAAGTTCCCACATCAATTGACTCTTACGTAGCTTGGTTAACTACAACTCATATTTTAGTCATCTTAACAAGCACGTCGTTTTTTTTTCCCCCCCTTTTATTCAATCCACAATAAAATACATTAAAGCTTGCAATTCAGCATAAGTAAGCTACACGAGCTCAGGCTACCAAACAAGTCCCAATGACGTTTTGGGATGCCCCATTCCTCGCTTCATGTCAAACCCGTCCCATTCATTACAGAACAAACGTCTCCCACCACTGCTTGAGCCCTTCTTCCGCACAAATTTTCTTGGGTCTGGTCTACAGCTCCGCAAAAATGTCGTCCACCGACTGTCCTCCCAGCATGTCAAGGTCCGACATAAAGTCATTAACGCTGATGTCACCCATGTACATCTCGTCTCCCATTCCAAGCTCGGCGCCGCCTGCGCCTCCTGCACCTCCCGCTTGTTCAATGCCAGTCATTAGGTCATCGTGGCCACCAAGCACCGCAGCTGCGGCAGCCGCTGCCGTTGCATTGGCATCATTTGCCATCGCTGCAGCACTGGCCACTGCCGCATCTAGGCCTACCTGTGGGTGCTGCTGTGCTGCTGCCAGCACCGCCGCTGTCGCGGCGTCGCCGTCTGTGCCGCCGCCGTTGGTATCCTGACCCGTGTTGATCACTGGAGGCTGCTCCAATGGCTTGGCACAGTGCGCCTCCACTCGTCGGCCCAGACGTACTATGAACTCAGCACCGGCGGGAAACGTCCGTGCAAGCAGATGCACCTCGCCGAGCACTGCAGCCAGTGCATCTCGCAGTGTGATACGATCATCAACAATGTCCGTACAGGTGGCGGTGATGACCCCTGTCAGTGTATCGAGCGCGAGAGCTTGATCCTTCGGGTTGCTCATGTACTTGAAGGCCGAATCTAGGAGAGCCTTCAGCGCGTGGAAGACGCCCAGGCTAGCCACAGTGTGATGGATCATTCGGTGGTCATATGAGATCTTTGGTGGCCTCTCTTTTGTTGGTGTGTTGAACCTCATGAGCTCCTCAAATGCCTGCGCTAGCGTCCTGCCCATGCCACCATTGGGAATGTTGAGCCACTTTTCGTATGTTGACCACGCTACCGCGTTGGTCACCGGCGATGGCTGCTTACATATTTTGGCAAGAAGATCGTGCACCTGGCTGACGTCGCTTCTTCGCTTCTTCATCTGGGCAAGTGATTTGGACAAAGGGCTTGCGATGATCAGCAGGACGAGCTGATGCAGCGGCGTTGCCTCCGGTGCCAGCTTTGGTGGTTTCACCAGTAGCGTCAGTAAAGGCATCACAAAGTCGAGATGTGGCATCTCTGCTTGCGGCCCAATTGGCCGACTGGCAAACAAGCCCAGTACAGGCGCCAGCGAGGGTAGAAGCCAAGGCTCGTACAGGAACTCGAAGCCTCCCTTAATTGTTTCGAGACTGAGCAGACCGCTCTGAAATGCGATCAGGCTCTGGTCCACCAGCGTTGCGACCAGCATGTAAAAGTCCTTGGGTGGGCAGTTCGACATTGTCTCGTCGCTGATACCCTCGCCCTCGAACAAGCCCTTGATCCAGCCAGTGAGATGAGTCTTCTCCGCATCCGTCAGCTGGTCCGCCGCCTTTGGCAGCGAGCCTCTACGGAAGAAAGAAAGGACGAAAGAGTCGGGCGACTCGCGCCCAAAAGCAGATAGTGGCAGGTCATAGCGGAAACGACAGACCTGAAGGAACAGCAGGATACTGCCAAACTCGTCATACACTGGGTGTTGCTCTGCTGATTGATCTACCGTCGGCCAGTTGTCCAGGAGCTGACATAGCGGCTGCAGCAGTATTCTAGGCTCTGCAAATAGAAGCATGTAATTCAGAGCTACTGGCCGCCTGAGGAACGAGTCGCAGAGAATTTTGAGCGTGATGGTCTCCCGGTTTGCGCAGAGAGTATACATGAGCTCCAGGAGTGCTCGCGCTATTGGCCCGGTGTTGCCTTCCAAGCGCACCATTTCCAATATCAGCTGCTCGATTCGCTTAGAGTCTGCCTGGCACTGTCTTATCAGCTCGTCCTTGTTGTATCTGCCTCCAGACGGAAGACCTTGTGTTGGTGGGTAGCCCAGCAGTGCAGGCACTTGGGACTCTTGGATCAAGCCGACCAAGGCTGAAGCGAGAAGGAACCGCTGTTTCGGATCGGAATCGGTTCCAGGCTGAATTATTTGCGTCTCTTTGTAGCAGTCATCCACTTGCTTCAGTGCCTCCGAGATGCAGTCGTACATCGACCTCTCAAAAAGAACCGAGCTGTATTCCTCGAGCACGAGGGGAAGTTTGTTGACCAGAAAAGATCTGTGAACCACAATGACCTCTTGGTTGTCTTTTCTCTCAAGCACTGCGCCTGCAAGAGCATGGAACGAGGCCACTATCAAATCAACAATGAGTGTCGCTGTGTCTGTCTGGTATCTGGCGTTTAAGAAGGTGCGAAGGTTTCCGTCATCCGCCTTCGGCCGACCGGTCAACAGCGCGCTTAGAAAGGCGACCAGAGAAGCGCGAGCATGCGATACCGGCACTTCTGAGACATTCTGTTGGAAGGATACCGCGTCAAGAAGTTCGACAGCTCCGGCCTGCACACCGTCATCGATATCTTCCTGTAGCTTGGACTGCTGCTGCAGCAAGATGAGCGAGTCCTTCAGCGGGCTGCCCAAACCCTCTAGGACTTGAATGAAACGCGGTACGACTTTGCTAAAGGCCCTCCGCAGAAGCGCCGGCGGCTTCCCTTTGTCCTGAGCCAGCACGCCGCAGGCTGACAGGTCATTGACATGAGCAACGAGAAAGTTGCTCAACGCGTTTGCAAACACAAAGGCTGGACCTCTCAACACTTCGCCCCTAGCTTCTGCAGCGCCTGTGAATGCGCCGATGAGTTGGAAGAGTCGGATTGGTAGCTGAGCTGGAGGCTTTCTGCTCTTGCCATTATTTGCCTGGATTCTGTTCAGCGTCGTGGTTGCGAGATGCTCGAGGATTCCAGCTTCAGAATTGGGCGTGGCCGAGGCAGGATTTTCGGCATCTTTTGCGAAGATGTTATTGAGATTATCCGTGATGGACACCAAGACATCGACTTGTGACAGCAGCTGGAGCTGCAAAAAGACGTCAAAATACATCAAGGCTCGCCACGAGACCCACTTCTCTCTGGACACATGGCATTGCCACGCCTTGAAGAGGTCTGTCCCCGTCAAAGGAGAGCGTAGGGCCAGCTTTCGGGCTTCGAGCCGGAACTGCTCCTCTGATCTGGCTGTTCGCCAGCAGGAGCGGAAGTATATCGACCACTGATGGAAGTGCCGAGCTCTGATTGTCATAGGCGGAGCATGCTCGGATTCCTCCTGTGATGGAAGGGCCATCGTGGCTATTACCGGGAGGAGAACGTTGAGAGCAAGGTAGCTGAACAGCGAACCCTTGACGCCGAATAGCGGCTTTATTGGTATAAAGAGAGAGAAGACGACCGAGAGTGGATATTGGACATTAAGTTAGGAGCCTCTCTTCAAGATAGTGGAGGCTGTGGAGCCATGGCATAACTTGTTTCTTCGACCAATAAGGTGAGTCTTTGATTTTTGGAAGCTCAATTCACGTGCAGGTCGATCGTCCAGCTTAATGACCCAAGGGTAGAGAGGAGCGGAATCGCGAAGAGAGTATCCTCGAATGGGAGAGCAGAAATCCTGTAAGAGAAAGAAAAAGGTTTCATGAAACAACAAGGAGCTGAGCTACTGAGAAAGATAGCGATCAAATAAGGTCGCTCTTGCACGCCAAGGCTGAGGCAAGCAATTCGGCAGCCGCGTCCCTGTGCTGTGTGCTGGACGATTGTCGAGCAGCGTGTCGCACCAATCCGGCAGGCGCAAACTTTATAAGGCAAGAGCAGGCGTGCCAGAGGGCAAATGCGACCAATTCAGGAGCATAGCTCCGACGCGGCGGCGGTCCGCAAAATTGTTTTCACAATGTAAAGGTGGGCGGTAGGCCTCAGCAAGCCCAAACAAATTCCTCCCCGCCCTTGAACTGCTCAATCCACCCCATCTGAGTGTTCAAAGATGTCTCTCTCAATACCAAATGCCCCGAACAGCGGTCTGTTCAAGTCAGGCTACAAGAGGTGAGGACAGAGCGTTGGACTCCTTTATACGCGGGCCCGATACAGTGATCTAACCAGAGCTCTCTAGCTATGATGCCGAAGATGGAGCTGTGCTTCGCAACATTGAGGCTTGCAGGGCAATCTCGCAAACGGTGCAGACGTCTCTTGGGCCATACGGACGCAACAAAATCGTGATCAACCATCTACAGAAGATGATCCTCACATCAGATGCGGCCACCATACTACGAGAACTCGAAGTGGTCCACCCGGCAGCCAAGCTGATGGTCATGGCCAGTCAGCAGCAGGAGGCGGAAATGGGCGATGCGACAAACATGGTCATCGTGTTTGCCGGCGAACTTCTGAAGAAGGCAGAAGAGATTCTGCGCATGGGTCTCAATACCAGCGACATCGTCCAGGGTTACGAGCGGGCCATGTTGGAGACACTAAAGATTCTGGAGAAGCTGGTTGTGGACAAGGTGGAGAACATGAGGTCGCAGGAAGAGCTGGCAAAGGCTATCAAGACTGTCGTGGCATCTAAACAAAGTGGCAGCGAGGAATTTTTGGCCGATCTGGTGGCCGAAGGCATTCTTGCCGTCCTCCCAAAGAACCCGGCAGGCTTCAACGTGGACAATATCCGGGTGGTCAAAATTATGGGAGGCAGTCTCGAGCAGAGTCGGGTAGTCAAGGGCATGGTGTTTGGTCGGCAACCAGATGGGTCGGTGAAGAAGGCGCAGAAAGCCAAGGTTGGTGTCTTCTCCTGCGCCATCGACATCAGCCAGACGGAGACCAAGGGCACGGTGCTACTTCACAACGCCAAGGAGATGCTGGACTTTACAAAGGGAGAAGAGTCGCAGCTCGAGGCGATCGTCAAGGAGCTGTACGACTCGGGGCTGAGGGTCATTGTGGCTGGTTCAAGCGTTGGAGAGCTTGCACTGCACTACCTCAACCGCGCCGGCATTCTGGTGATCAAGGTGCTCTCCAAGTTTGAACTCAGGAGGCTCTGTCGGGTGGTTGGCGCTACGCCACTTGCCCGGCTGGGTGCACCAATGCCTGATGAGATGGGAAACATTGACGTTGTAGAGACGATGGAGATTGGTGGCGACAGGGTCACGGTATTCCGACAAGAGGATGAACAGACGAGGACGGCGACGTTGGTCCTACGAGGCGCTACTCAGAACCAGCTTGACGACGTTGAGCGCGCTGTGGATGATGGTGTGAACGTGGTCAAGGCCATCACCAAGGATCCGAGACTCGTGCCCGGCGCAGGCGCCACCGAAATGCAGCTTGTGGAGCGGGTGACTGCATTTGGCGATAAGACAACAGGGCTTGCGCACTATGCCATCAAGGCATATGCGGAGGCTTTCGAGGTCGTCCCGCGCACAATTGCCGAGTCTGCTGGCCTGGACGCCACGGAGACTCTTGCCGCGTTGTACACGGCACACCACAAAGGCTTGACCTCGAATGATGAGGACGACTGGTCCAAGGGCGTTGATGTTGAAAATGAGGATGGCACAGGTACACTCGATGCGGTAGATGAGGAGATCCTTGACTTGCTTGTGAGCAAGAGCTGGGCCATCAAACTTGCCACAGAAGCAGCACGAGAGATTCTCAGCATCGACCAGATCGTGGTCGCCAGGGCCGCAGGCGGTCCAAAGCCGCCCGGTCCAAACCCAAATTGGGACGAAGATTAAACATCGGTTACGATTAAGGAACAAAATAAAGAGCATAAATATTTCAGGATGTTTCAGTCGTGTGTAAATGGATTCTTACATACGATTCCGAGCAGCGTGTGGCCTTGGAGCTGAGAGATGATGAAGTTTGGCAAAACCCTTAACGCAGCTTGTTTGATATCTTGCAGTTAACTTCATGAGCTTCAACGTAGACTTGCTTGACGAAACAAGAACCAGGAACTCCCGAGAGCCAAGAAGCTAGCAGCCAGCAGCTTGACACCTCACCAGCATCATGTCAAAGATAGATGCAGCTCCACCATTCAGTCGCATTCATGCAATTTTTTTTTGATTACTCAAGTTGGTCTATCATCAACCATCAAGCAATTAGCAAGGTCGCGCACGTGACTTGCCATCCTTGTTTTGCGACTCCAGGAACGGCTCTGTGTGGGTGTGAGAGTGAGCAAGGCAGGCTTGAACCACTTCCCGCGACATCGCCAATCATGGTAGCTGCCTAACTACCTAGGTACCCATCCAGGAAGGTAGGTGGAGGTTTAGTTGACTAGCCGAAACCTGAAGTCCTACAATTGCCACTGTTGGAACTAGTGATTGAGTGAATGATTTACACCAGGAACCGGAGTTTAGCTCGACCCAAATACAACCCTCCTCCAGTGCTTACGCCATCAATCCAGGTGCTGGCCAAAGCTTAAGGACCCATCCTATGAATCATATCAGATACTAGTCTCATATCGTATCCTGCAGCTGACATAAAACCTCTTCTCTTCCCATACTCTGCCCTTGTAGTTGACTGTGCAACGCTTGTCATCTCGCGTGCTACACAAAGGCGTCCCTGTACCCGCTGTTGTGGCGATTGTGCCCTTTTTTCTCTCTTTATGCCCAAGAAATTTAAACACAGTTACCCCTCAAAGCCACAGAGCACAGTACATCCGTCGCTCTCGTCCTCCGGTCGGCAGGTCCAGCAGCAGCAGCAGCAACAGGCATATCAGCATGACTCAGCGTCGACGGCGAGCGTTAACGAGATTCTCTCCAGACTTCGAGGCGCCGCAGACCCTCGCACAGAACCACACCAGGATGTCTCTCCCGCGACGCGACCGATCCGGCTCTTTCCTCCGTCGCAGCATCAGCCGGCCGCTGATCCCACCGGTGCTGCTGGCGTTGCACAGCAGTTCCAGCACCAGCAACAGCACCAGCACCAGGATTTATTAACGCCAAGAGCGCGCATGATAGCTCGCGCGAGGCTGCGACCAGTGCCAGGACCTGCTGCACCCGCTAGCTGGAGTCGTATCAGTCGGAGTGGGAGTGTTGGGACCGGACAGACGCAAATACAAGGTGCAACGATCAGGCAAACATCGTCAGCAAATATGGAGCCTCTACGCACAATGAGCCAGCTTGAAGAAGCGGCAGCCGAGCTGTCGCGCCGTTACGATCGGCTACCTGGACTGTTGATGCCGGCCAAGAAATCGCTGGTATATCGCATTCTTCGAAAAATTGCGCTCGACTGGCACTGGTTTGTGCATAGGGAGGGGGTGAATCTGGCATTCATGCCGCAGCATCTGAAAAAATTCTTGCTGCCTCTGCTCGTCATCTACGGCCCTGGTCTCATCCAACCTCAGGAAATTGATCTCCTCTGTTACGATGATGAGGATGTCGAAGGCGCCACTGGTGTTACCGAGATAGCGCATGTGCACGCAGCCTTTTTGGCAAACCCCGTCACTGGGCACATCAGAGGCTACAAAGATATTCAGCATCTACTTTTTGGCGAGGAGTTTCTCAGGGCCGTGAAGGCGTCTCAACAAAGCAAAGATGAAGCACACGGCGTGCCTGACTCCTGGGAGGACGATCCAGATGCCAGCAGCAGCAGCAGCAGCAGCAGCAAACATGACAACTACAGCAGTCAAAGGGCCGGGTATCAACTGATTGGATCCGTAGGGACACCTCTCAAACCCCGGTTCACATCCCTTACACATCTCGACCTCGCACACGCCCCGTTCGCGTCATGGAAACATCTCCTCCGTGACCTGACACCGCACATGAGGCAGCTCACACACCTCAGCCTGGCCTTCTGGCCTACGCCCTCACTGACCACTAATTCACGCAACACTGTCCTGATAAGCGCCAGCGGTAGCCTCGACTCGCGAACCCTCAACTGGTATCGCGACAACACCAGCGCCGACTGGACAGATGCGATCGGTGTGATCCAGCGGCTCGGCCGCGACTTACCTCTGCTACGCTGGCTCGATTTCGAAGGCTGCTCCTCCCAAGGCGGCTGGATCGAGGCGTTGAGCAGCAGCAGCGCAGACACCCACCGGCACGTTGACTGGACCGGCACCTTTCGCGGTCTGGAGACGCTGAAAATTGGACAAGGGACAACACCGCAGCCGCTTCGCGAGCTCAAATCCATGCGCGACTTTATAGAAAATTGGGTCATAAGGGCCATGATCGATCTACGGAGCGACACGTCGATTCGCGAATGGATTGAGGCCAATTGCCGGCGGACGCTTGAGCGCATTGCCGATAAGATGCGGGGAAAGTTTTTCTTCGACGATTTGGCTGCGAAAGACCTGTGGCTGTGGCTGGAGCGAGAAGCTAGGGTCTCAGAGACAGCTCGCCACATCGATGCAGTGAGGATGCAGTCGGGCTTGCCTCCTCGGTCCCTTGATGTCGTCTGCAGCGAGCGCCAGCCCTGGACGGATACCCTGCTCAGGCACGAGAGGCGCGGAACCGACGTCGATGAGCAGCTCAGGGACGGGCTGGAGATCTTTAAACGTATTGTCCCTCGCGATCAGATAGCGTCTGTGGTGTTCTTGATGAAGGAATTTCGCGTCCCGCGGAATATGCGCAAGTAGAAGACATGTCTGCTTTCAATTCTGAACGAAGCAACGGACTTATCTCCTCGGTTACTTGTAATGATCTCAACAATCGAGAAGGTCGGATTTGACTACTGTTACAATAAAGCTTTGGAACATTGAGCTGATCTGGGTGAGACCTACCTCCCAGCCTCTGCTGGAACGGGATTGGGTGGTCAGGCCAGCTTATCAGTAGATAGTGAATCAACTTGAGCAGAAGCGGATGGCTACAAGGCTGACCGAGCCATCTATTGAATGACTTTCAGAGAAACAATCCAGAATCAAATGACCCGTTAAGACCTGTCCTTGTGCTCAGCCCATATTGTGAATTCGAGCAATAACTTAATTTCCTTTCAACGACGATGCATCGAAGTACTCACGATCCTGCATCCACCACGTCGGCTGTTGCACGTAGTCGAAAACAAGTCCTGCTACAAAAAGTACACTTCGGATGAGGAAGCATACACTCACCCAGACTCTTTCAGAAGCATCCTCGAACCTCCTCTTCATTCTCATTTGTATTATCAAAATGACGCCCTTGCTTCATCCAATCAAGTCCCTCCCTGGCCTGTCGCCGGATCAGTGGCCGTACTGGGTTCAGGACCTTGCGCCACTACGGCTGCTGCCTCTCGCTGTCCTTCGTACACACCAGTGTAATAGCCCGCCCAGTACCACGACATTAGCAAGCTCTTCAGAGCAGGGTCTCGCGTAGCTAAGCAAAGAGAAATGTTAGCATTTCAGTCTTTCTTTGGAACATGTAATGGGCATAGAGGTAGTTGTAGAAGGTACTCACATGACCCGGCTAGCATCGGAGGCACGCCTGACACTGGTACTGGTGATGCTTGCGATGAATCTGCTGCTGGCGCTGCTTGTGTCGTTGCCGCGGCCGGATTAACTGTGGTCGCTGCTGAGGCTGCCGCCGCTGATTCGTCGACGGGCAAATGACTTGAACCTGTATGATCTTGTGTCTGTGCCTGCTGAAGCGAGGGAAAAAAAAATTCCCATCAGTAAAAAAACACGAGAACCTGGACTTGCCGAACGAAAGGTAGTGTCGTCGCCAGCAATGATAGATTTTACTCACTGTCAAACCATCTTCGTCAGCCTGCTCCATCGCCATATCTTCACTGCCGTCCCTTTCTTTGGCAGCATCGTCATCATCGTCCTCTGCAATCTCGCCTTCCTCGTCCGAAGAATGATCCTCCTCATCTGCACCGTCCTTCGTCTTGACGTCTTTGGCTGTGCCGTTGCTCAGGGCCGAACTACCGCTGTCGTTTGGTCCAGATCTCGCAGATTTCTGAGCTGCTTCGTCACGTTCGTACGCGTCGAGGACTTGACTGACTTTCTCGCCGCGAGCATGCAGGCTGTGATAGTACTAAATTTTTTCGGTGTCAGCTTGGAAGTATTTTGGTGTGTAGCAGTAGGTGTGCTTGGGATGTATGAGGAGATGTGAAGCCGATTACCTTGTATTCCTCGTATGCCTCGTTCCATGAGTCGATCAGCGCGCTGTCGTCCCAGATCTCTTCTTCTGTGAGCTGCTTCCTTTTCCTGCCCATGGTGATGTGAGGCTTTGGAAGGGGGGTTTATTGATCTTGGGATAGCCTGGTTTGAGACTTGTAGTAAGTCAAAGAAGGCTCGTCACCACTCTTGCTGGATTTGTTTGCTAGTAGAACGTCGCCAGAATCACAATAGCTTGTTGGCAACAACATTGATGGCCTCGCAATCTTATTTTCCCGTCAAATGATGGAAGAAATTTCCATCGAATGAAGTTGCTCGTCGAGCAAGGCCGAATGATATTTGCCGGTGCTTTCAGCAGACAAACATACCCAGGCAAACCTGAGAACTCAACTTCTTGACAAATCGAGGTGGCAATTCCCATCATCTTGAGATTTGAAGCCTGTCTTCACCACAGAGCTCAACTCCGCCGTCTCAGACCTCTTCTCTTCCTCAAAGCTCCAGTCAAGCTGGAGCAATAATGAAAAGAAAAAGTTCGCGTCGCCCGGCGGCAGTGTAAGGCCGGGGACACAGTGCCGGAGGACATGGGCAAGCCCAGAGGTCTTCCAGCTTCTTCCAAAGACTAGATAATCTAAGTTTGTGGACCGTAGCCCACTTCCAGAGATTAAACTGAAAAGAACAGATACTACACTTGATCTAAGCCAAAAGGCAAAGAGAGCTGAAAGAAAGAGAGAGAAAAGTAGGAAAAGCCGGGAGGGGAGCGAGATATTTATGCAGTTTGTGGTGGCCCGTGCGCTGCATTGATCCGCCTAACTCCGGCCTTCACCTATCCAGCGCGCCTGCCTGTACTAGTAGCTGCCTACAGCTGCCTGTTGAAATGTTCGCTCACCTAAAGTTTGCCACCTAATTGGCAGTTCATGCCTGGTCGAGTGCCTGCCCACCTGAGCAGGCGCGTCTCATCGCAAATATCAATCCACCTGCGTTGCCGAGCAGTCAGCCATCTGCCTATGCGCAAGTGTGGACTACCGTCTTTTCGCCTCGGGTCTCGCTGACATGCGAGTGACTATTGAAGTTTTTATTTCTTCCGCAAGATCACGTTAGTCTCCAAAATGATTTGGAGATCATCACGAGGCTCAGTAAATCACTAGATCTATAGTCAACATTCGAGTATTGCATTGGCCACAGTGTCCAAACCTACTTTCTCTGGGAGAATCAAAATTGCACCATGGTTCTTGCCAAAATTGGTCATCTTGTGATTTGGTGCGCTGTCATCTGTGAATGTATCCACTAAGGAAACGTATCCTGATATTCCGTGTCGGGAATGAAGCATTACATTACGAGCTATCGAGAGTCGAAACCTCTCATGTTTACAATCGCGGTCATCAAACTCTGTTTACCCACAAATCCTTGAGCTTCTGTGCTCGTCCCAAACAGTGCTGACTGTCTCCAGGCCCATGAGCCGCAGGCATTTAGGCGTTGAATCGAGAATTCCTGGTCACCTTATCGAGAGTGTGCCAGAAACCAGGGCTTGGAACCGAAGTTTGGTATCTGGGCCATCCAGTATCTTGTTCAGGATATTGGTCATGATTTCAATCATCATTGGTCAAGCCCAGAAACGCGTTGCACCACTTAGTTACCTCACTACTCTTCTTTGTCGTGAGCATCATGTTGACGTGAGTGCGTTCATTCCAATCCACCCGTATCGTGAAAGTAGCCGAGCGATCACTTCGCAAGGCGGCGGTACGCAGCCTTCTGGCAGTGAATCCCGTAACCCAAATGTTTCGTGAATTTTGGTAACGGTGTAGGCGAAGCACATCAGACCGATCTATAGTATCGGACAAGTCGAGCATCTCGTATGATTTTTCCTCGACGAAGCTAAGAGCGGCAGTCGGGGGGGGTTTCCACCGTTCACATCGGTAAACCATGTAAGGTGAGGCGTGTCGCGAGGCCAGCTGCTATGACCTTTGTACACGAGATTTTCCCTCATCGTAGCCCGTGTTCCGGCTAGCTCAGTCCTGCTGAATGATGGATCCTCGCGATGGGGGAAGATCCTTTCGAGAAACACAACTTCGGTTCCGATACAGCTACATTTCAAAACAAGTCAGGCGAGCGGCCGTCTCGACTGAGCTGCCTCATGCCTTAATAATCATCTTCACGGTCACTGGGAAATCCCTGCCCCACCCTATGCATGCAGAACGCTTTGCCTACCTGGGCATACGCCATGACTCGCGTAAAGTGGCGCCTGCAGCCACACGAGAATCAGCAGAAGTGATGTTATCGCCCAGCGCCTAAACATGGTCTAGAACTGGTTGTTGACAGAGTATCACCAACCAAGGGGAACAAATTTTTTCAAAATGTACAACGCTATTGGAAAGGAAGCACGCTCAGTAAGACTCTCGAATGTGCCAAGTGCAGTGCCTATGCTTCCATAATCCGGTGCTCGCGTATTGGTGCCTAAGCTAAATTGATGTCATGTAAGGCTTCAGCCTTGGATGAGCATTGCCTAGCTGAGCACGTCACGTATGAAATGGGGAAAAAAATACGACCACTCCCTATCAGTGCATCAATGCACCAGTGTTAAGGTTCTGAAATGTATTTAGCCCAATCTGTATGTACTTGGCAACCACCTTCTCAGATTCTGTACATCAGTCAGCAGGTCAATGCATTACTCGGTAGTTTTGTGCATCTCAGGGTCTCAACCAGTGTTTCTGTCTTCTGGTGGAATCCATTCCAAGCCGAAACTTTCGAATACCCTCTTCTCAGCCTCAAGCATCGTCTTGGCTCTTGATCTCTTGTCACGCCACTGTTCAACATCGATCCAGTGGCCTGTCCCCAGGTCTCGCACGCCACTGCTGTCGAACTTCCAGCCTTTGATCTTCCTGGCGTATCTTCTCAGATCACGCTGAAACGTGGTCCCCGATGTCCAGCCAGTCACGGCGCAACCGACCACCCTCCACGGCGCAATGATAATGTCGACGCGCCGGTGTACATTCGGGTTTTTGGCTTCGGGATCTTCCTGGAGGTCAGTCTCCCTCGTCGCCCAATTCGGGTCTTGCCACACGATCAACGCCTTATCGAGTGTGTCAAAGCCTGCAGTCTTCTGCTGAGTCTTTAGAGGAAGTGTCTCCTGATCACGGCTGGATGTCGTCTCTGCAAGAATAAGCGTGTGAGTGATCCACCCTGACTTTTCCAGCGACTGGACAAGCGGATTGATCAAAAATCTTGTGGCCTCTTCTTCTGGATGTGAAAGGACAATGTCCACATCGCTACATTCCCTACCCCCTCGCCTGTAGCCTCCCACGATGGCACATTGAATATCATCATCAGCAATCTGTTTGGCGTGATACGTCACAATGGAGGCAATTAGCTCAACTTCAGACCGGTTCATCTTTTGCTCGAATTCAGCAAAATACTTTAACCCAATTTGTTGGTGCCTGCTGAGAGACCTCCATCCGTATTCGATGATGTCGTCATGATCTCGCCACCCTCGGTCATAATAGAATTCTCTTGCCGTCGCAGCACCAACACCCCAGATCTTGTAAAATTCGTGCACAATCGACAATTCTGAATCTCTATCGACATCGTCTGCAGCGTGCAAGCGACCGCTGTGCTGGTACTCCTGGAACAGCTCACCCGCCCTCTCATCACAGCCTGGAAGTGTCAAGATTTCCTTCCGGCTCGAGATTTCATATGGATACGAAGCAATGCTAGAGATTATTGTGCTGTATGCTCGAACACCTATCTCATCCCCGACTAGAGTTCTCGCGAGCCGAATCTTCTTAAGCTGAGCAACGAATCCCTCATTTGGCGAATGCAGTGGCGAATGCCTTTGACATGCATATATCCTGTTTTGTTTCACCCAGTCCGGTGGATCGGGAGGGTTTGCCGCCTCATTCTCAGTAGTAGTCTCGTGAACCAAGTGTCTGTTGGGAGACTTTGTGTGCGCCGTTGGCATGAAGCTGCGCCCAGCCATATCGTTTGCCATGGCGGCAGCATTTCGGTCTCGCCGGCCTTCTCTGAGGGGCCGATCTCCACTCACTCCCGCAAATGGACGAGGCTGGTGATGACGAAGTGGCTGACTGTCTCCCTGCGAGGCTTGAGTTTTCGCATGGCGTTTCACCTCGATGCCATCAAGTTGTTTTGTATGTCTGAAGCAAAGTACTAGGTAATCTTTGATCGGCTGCTCTTGTGATTGAGCGATTGAATCCGTGAGCCATTCCCTTCGTAGTACGCTGATGATTGAGGAGTCGGGACGGTTCTCTTGGTTGATTGCGACTCCTAACGGGTTGGCTTCTAGTGTTGCACTGTCAGATTTAAGCGGTCCGGACGTTGATGAAATCATATTTACCGGTATGCAGCTTTTTTCGCGGCTGTTCTTGATTCTCTATATACTTTCGTTTACTGTCGCTTCCGTACATTGACTCACTTTCCACAACTTCGATCTTGTCCAGACCGCTCGCGCGAAGCTCAATCTGGAGGCGGCGCGGAGAGCTGACAGCCGTCAATATGAAACGGGCTTGCGAAGCGATACGAGTTAACTGCCCTTTGGCATACTCAACAAGAGCCCGGAGCTCAAGAAGATCGCTATCAGTTAAATGGGCAGGAAGAACAAGAAAGTCCCCATACCCATCCAGACTGAAGTCACTCCGTTTCTGTACCTCATCATTCTGTAAAGTATCAGAGGTGAGGCTTCCCTCCTGACCGGTGTCATCTCCCTCAACTGTGCTGACTGTTGTTGCTTGGCTATCGGCCATTGGACTGCTCATATATTCATAAATGCTTGTGATCCATCATAGATTGAGAGAATGATACATCGTATAGTGATCATTGCAAGAAGTTTTGGTATTGCTTAGCAGTGCTGTTCAAGATCCAGTCTTGGTGAGCTTAGACTGAGCCACGTATGCCAGGATTGCGTGCAATGAGTAATCTTGCGAGCTGATCACTTTTTTGTTTGTATGCAACTCAGCTCTCACCATGTTGAGCTCAAGCTTGTACGATGAGATGCCCTGGCTTTAAGACGTCTGAGTGAACGATTGCCCATACAATAAATCACGAGACTTGATTGATACAGTCCTAAACTTCCATTGTGCCAATTCAGCAAACTCACAATAAGCATGTAAGCCCCGCCCTTGCAAAGCATGCGCCACAAAGAGCCCTCAACCTAGGCACAGGCATTGGCCGGTTAGACCTCGGGCTATGGTCAAGTTTACGATGATGTTGGCAGTTCAGTCCTACTATCCGGAGTTCGTCCCCGGATCGACCACTTTAGACGTCAGAGCCAGGCACGCGCTAAGGCTGCCGTCTCGCGTCAAGGTCGCGCACTCACGTCCCGCACCACCAAATTCACGAGAAATTGGCTCTGTAGCCTGGCAACATTCGCCACTTTCACCAAAGAAAATCCAGCATTGTGGCTTCTCGCAGCTCTCTCAGAACCCTCAGAAGGGGCGCTGAGACTTTATTTAAGACTCGGACCCTTCACCTTCTTTCTTCGCCACGAACAACCCAAACTGACCTCAAAACTACCATATCAGCAATCATGGCACCCAGGCAGACAAGACAAGGCACAATTGGGTATGTATCTAAACACATGCAGTTTACATGATATACTCTCACCAGAGCCTCAACCATGACTGACACTCCTGATTGTAGCAAATTTTTCGGATCCAAAGCCAATGGCAGTGCAGCCTCGGCCAGCAAGGCCAGCACCAAACACGATGAGAGCACTGCTGGAAAGTCAAAATCAAAGCCAAACAACGATGCAATGGATATCGATGAGGATGAGGAGGTGAAAGTGGCCAAACAGAAGACGAGTGATGAGCAAGATGACACACCCCCACCTTCCTCGAAGCGGAAATCTCCAGAACCCACCGAAGATGAAGAAGAGGACGAACAGCCTGTGCAAAAACGGTCTCGAAGATCGGAGAAATCCACAGCAAAGGCTAAGAAATCTGAGACTCCTGAAGAGGATCAAGAAGAAGAGGAAGATAGCAGATCTGTTGCCGAAGCAGACAATATTAGCGAAGAAGAGGAGAGCAAGGACTCAAGAGCCAAATCGACCAAGAAACCTCAGAAAAAGAAGACACAGACTACTTTGGCTCCTCCATCACAACAGAATGACTTCTATCCAGATTGGAAGGCCGGAGATCCCGTCCCTTACGCCGCACTATGCGAGACATTTTCAAAGATTGAGATGACCACAAAGCGCCTCATCATCTCGGATTACTGTAAACGATTTCTGTCTCAAGTACTACGCCTAACACCAAACGACCTCCTGCCAGTGGTGCAGTTGATGATCAATAAGCTCGCGGCCGACTACCAGGGTATCGAGCTAGGTATCGGCGAGTCTCTCATCATGAAGGCTATTGGGGAGGCCACAGGACGAAGTCTGAGCGTAATCAAAGCAGACCACAATTCCATTGGTGATCTTGGCCTTGTGGCGGCTAAGAGTCGATCAAACCAGCCGACAATGTTCAAGCCTAAGTCCTTGACTGTACGACTTGTACTGCAGAACTTGATGAAGATTGCAACCGCAACAGGATCTGGATCGCAGCAGCGGAAAGTTGACGAAATCAAGAAGCTCCTTGCAGCATCAGATGTTTCGCACACCGGAAAAGGTGCAAAGCCAATCGACATCGACAAAGACAAGGGTGGGCCAAGTGAAGCCAAGTTCATCATTCGCTTTCTTGAAGGCAAATTGCGCTTAGGTCTGGCTGAGAAGACAGTGCTTACCTCCCTTTCACATGCCATGGTGTCGTACGAAGCCGAACAGAATGGCAAAAAGGCACCCAGCTCAGAAGACATGGCAAATGGCGAGGCGGTACTCAAACAAGTGTACAGTGAGCTGCCGAACTATGAGGTCATCGTCCCCGCCATGGTCGAGCATGGAGTTTCCCACCTGCGTGAGCATTGCACGCTTCAACCGGGTGTTCCTCTGAAGCCTATGCTTGCGAAACCGACCAAGTCCATCGTCGAAGTACTCGACCGTTTCGAGGGCAAAGATTTCACGTGCGAATACAAGTACGATGGCGAGCGGGCGCAGATCCACTTTGTTGCCGAGGATTCTCCCGAGAAGTACGCCAGTCAGAACCCTGGCATTGAGTATCCCAGCGGCGAGAAGACGATGAAGAAGGCATCCAAAGGCATCTCGGCCATCTTCTCACGCAACTCGGAAGACTTGTCGAAGAAGTACCCCGACGTGCTCGAGAAACTGCATGCGTGGGTAAAGCCAGAGACGACAAGCTTTGTGCTTGACTGTGAGACCGTTGCGTGGGATGTCAACGAGAAGAAAGTGCTACCATTTCAACAGCTGATGACACGCAAGAGGAAAGATGTCAAAGCGGAGGATATCAAGGTGAAGGTTTGCGTGTTTGCCTTTGACATGCTTTACTACAACGGAGAAGTGAGTTGGACCTTGAGTTTCAACACAGGTTTGAGGACATGCACAGCTAACGTTACGACAACAGGCGGTGGTCGAAAAGACGCTCCGTGAGAGGCGCGAGCTCCTTCATAATGCCTTCACCGAGGTCGAGGGCGAGTTCCGGTTCGCGCAGTCTGGAGATTCTAACGATCTGGATCAGATCCAAACACTGCTCGACGAGTCGGTCAAGGCATCGTGCGAAGGTCTGATGGTCAAGATGCTTGACACAGCCGAGAGCGGATATGAGCCGAGCAAGCGGTCGCGCAATTGGCTTAAAGTGAAGAAGGACTACCTATCTGGCGTTGGCGACTCACTCGATCTTGTCGTGCTGGGAGCCTACTTTGGCAAGGGTAAGCGTACGAGTGTTTACGGTGCATTCCTGCTGGCATGTTACAATGCTGGGAGCGATACGTACGAAACGGTATGCAACATCGGTACTGGGTTCAGCGATGAGGTCTTGGCCGAGCTGCACAAGGAGCTGTCGAAAAACACAATCGACAAACCGAAGCCCTTCTACACCCACTCTACAACGCCAAAGGATCAGCCAGACGTTTGGTTTGAACCACGCTTTGTGTGGGAGGTGAAGACTGCCGATTTGACGCTGTCGCCACGCTACAAGGCCGGATTCGATGCTCTTGGCGATGCGCAGAGGAGAGGAATCAGTTTGCGATTTCCTCGCTTCATCAAACGCCGTGATGACAAGAAGCCGGACCAAGCGACGGGAAGCAGAATGGTAGTTGATATGTATCACAAGCAGGAGAGCGTGACGAAGCAGACCGGACCATCAGTCGACGACGATTTCGAGTACTGAAGTCGTCACTTTTCGTAAGCTTACATGAACATACCATTGCTGGAATTTTCTCTGATACAAAGCTAAAGCGGTGACCGCTACGACTGATCTACGTTGTGTATTCCCTTTTTTTCCCTTGAGTTTTTAAAGTTACGATACAGTATCAGCCTCCAAGGATCATGAGGCGCAAGAGACGAAGATGAAAAGCTCACGACGATGAAGAAATAGCAATGGGCTGGGCCAGGCAGGACAGGGAGGAGTGCGGATGGACGGCAAGTCTGAGGGGATGGACGGAGGTATCTGACACAACGGACACTTCTTCGGGAGTCGAGCACCTTGTTGGCGTTTCGAAGTCAATCTTCCTTCGGATGCAGGACAGGCTTTCCACTGCGAGTCCGGCTCAGATTTTGCAGCTAGCTGCTGCGAGTTTGTGACGGCGTGTGGTTGTGTCCTGCTTGCATATCTGCTGTGCTATCTCGCTTTGGTAGCTATCATCCGTGCATAGCGAATATGTATGCGCTTTGCTCGCGCTTGCGCAAATGCAGTGCGAGATTATCATCTCACTATTGGCATCTTGCATGCATGGAAATTGTCCGCTTTATCGGGTTTCTGCTCCTGCGCACAAGCAAGACGCGTAACTCGAACATAGTCGTTCCGTGTATATGCGTCTGTTCAACTTATTCGACATGCCGACAATCCAACACAACAGCAGTGGATGCGCCAGAAAGAACAAACTGGCGTCGGTGGTCGCGATGAAAATTGTCACGTGGGATGCATAGTCGCAGTAACCCTACACAGTATCCTCAGCTGAACTCCGTTACCAAAGTGGAAATGAATATTACAGGCCTAAAACGTGGAGAGAGGCAAACCTTGCAAGGCAGTACAGAAAGGAACCTGACCACTTGGAAACGGGCAGCCAACAAACTCCTCTTCATAAAAAGAGAGACCGAGGAGTGCGGAGTCTGTCGAGATTCAAGCTCGAAAGCAACGGTCGCTGACAGAGCCCATTACTGGAATGTAGTCTGGCCCGTACTCTACATTGGTATTTTTGGGCAGTGGGCGCCGCGGAGAGACATGGCTGTAAGAGTGGATGGCTGCGAAGGAACAGCCAAGACAGGGTAGATCACCGACAGCTCTTTATTCTGAGGGAAAGGAGTCTGACTGATTGGGTGAAGGGGGTAAGCGTCAACTGTAGAGGAGTCTGTTCCAAAGCGCGCGATACGCGTCACAATGTGCGTAGGACATTTCCTCACTGCATATTTTCACCTTTGCGCTCTTACTTTGTTCTCCAATCCCACTGGAAATATTAGGAATCCCCAGTACCCGGGATTGCCACTGTGGCTGGTGGGATTAACAATGATGCTCCAAGGTTTAGTCACTCGCTCGGGCGTCTTCATCATCCTAACCTTCACTTCGAAAACCTTAACCGCCATCCAAACTAGCGCGATTGCTGACTGCGAAGATATACGGCCAGAACACTCAAGTCGGTACAGCTCTTGCACCGGCTTACTTCTGTGGCCTACAATCTGCATCAGGTAGCAACTGGTCACTGGCACTTTAGACTCAGCCGCAGAAACCCATGTGCTGAAAAGTCAAAGCCAGCCCCACGGAGAAATTGGCACGAGGAAGACGAAAAAGTAGGCACAAATCTGCTCGGCAGCCGTTGCGCGGAACGCCACGCGCTTGTTTGCTTTGCCGTTACAGCTGGTTCTTCTGGCGAAAAGCCCGCTATACCCGCGCGGGAATGACCCAAACGCAGTTAGCAAGCATATCTCTCTAGAAGGGAATAAACGCCGAGAAGCTGGGTGGCACAGGATGAGGGTTTTTTTTCTCTTCTGTCAATCCTACTCGCGTTGAAACAGAAACAATCCTGCTGTCGCCACACCTATCAACTTGATATTTCTTTCTCAAATCTTCGAGCTGCAGGACAGGGTCGTGTTCCCCCCCGATCGTGCAGGGGTTGCTCTGGATCCTTCAGCGTATCAGAACACTCCGTCTCTGCCCACTCTCGGTGCATAAGCACATTGTTCAAGACCTCTTTAGAGGCCTCTTTGCCGAGTAGGCTTGTCAAAACTTTTGTATCGCTTCCAATCACATGTCTGAGAGGTGTCGCCACTTTCTGCAAATGATGAGTCCATGCGAACGATGCTGGGTCAGATACAAAGGTTGCCGCAATGCACTTGTCTGTATTGACGTTCTATGTTTCTGAGAATCCGTGTTCTAATGTTTGATGTTTTGAGCTGCTCCAGCCATTTCGTGCTTCTGAATGAATACTAATGTGACCCACAAGGCTCATATGATCAATGACTGCTGCGAGAAATGGGATGGCATGCCTCCAGATCACTCAAGAGCATATGAAGTGATGCCTCGGGCACAGACTCGGTGATTATTAAAAGTCGAATAACCCCACGTGAAAATGTTCCATGAGACCAACCTGGATATTCTCCTTTCCAAGCGGAGCATTAAGATCTCAGATTTGGAGACGACTCATTCCTTCTGAAGGTCCAAAGATAGAAAAAGTGCGCTTCCAAGACAATCTCGAGTCACAGCAGTCATGGACGATTGTTACAATTGTCTTCTCTGCATCTACACTTACTGCACTGTTTGGCTCTTGCTCGTCCAAAATTTTTGACTGGTAATGCGGCAGAAGTTTCCGTTCGAGATGCAAACCACGAAACCCCGTGGCCCCCACCAAAAGGTCCAAATCGTCTATTTGTCGTCGTGACAAGTCCATAGCGTTCTAGTCAGTAGTAAAAGGTCATATCACCTTTGATAACAGAGCAGCAATCCGGGCTGCGCATGTTTCTATGAAGATCGTCACCTTCTCGGCGAAGTCGCAAACTACGTCGGACGCGGCCGTGGTTGACCACTTCTGCGAGAGTCGCTTTGCATGCGCATTGATCTTCAGCTACACAACTCTCTTTACTGGACCTACTGTCTATTCGACTCCGAGCTATCTCTGGACCACCACGTTGCTCAGCGCAGCTCGTTGTACAATGCATCTCTCTCAACGACATTACAAGCGACATCACACCGGCTTCGGAGCAGTAAAGAAATCTGTTGATTGTTGACCAGAGACGGGCTGTAAGCCGCAAGAAATGGGCTAAGAAAACCCGGAAGAAAGTTGTACCTTTGTTGCCGGCTCTCTTCAGATGACCCACGCATCAAGAAGCCCCGAAAAAGTCGCAGGATGGCAACGTAGCATCTCAGAGCGTCACGCACTGCCATCCAACCGCAGCAATGCATGCCATGGCTGGTAGCTTTGAGACTAGCCAAGCAGTACACCTCGTGAGTCGACAGATCTGTATGGACGGCTGAGCATAAAAGCGGCCCGGGTCGGCCGTATCGAGAGGGATATGAAGGACCAGACATCACACCCTGCAAGCCACTCGGCAAGAAAATGCTCTGAAAGGTAGCAAAGGAGGACCACTGAGAAAACAGATGGAGGAATCCAGATCGTCGCCGACAGGGATGGGCGAAAGATGACGCTCATTGGGTAGGTGATTGGAATGTGCTTGCAGGAAACGGCTCGGAAGAAGAATGAGGCTCTCTGATCAACGCCCCAGTATACTTTACGCTAGTCAGTCGCCCAGAGAAAAAGAGGAGGACAGAGGAAAAAAGCAGCGATGTTCCAAGACGTACTGTATTTCCCCTTGCCATCGACACCGCTCCTTTCACCTACAACTGACACATCACATTTTATGACCAACAATCTTCTGCATCATGAAAACATCTGAAGCGTTTGAGACTATGATTTCTCAGGATCTGCCGCGTCAAATCCTGCCAGCATAGCAAGCTCGCCGCAACAACATTCTTTGATCGCGTGGTTGGCAGGCATCGGCAGCAGAAACGCCAGCTGACAGCACATCCGGTGTATCCGCGGCTGACATCGAATGAATTTCCCTTGCAATCATGCACACAAGAGGACACACCCACCAGCACCGCACCATCGTTGCCCACACTAACAGCACAGACTTCGTTTTCTGCTGCTGCCGCTGCCGCTGCTCTGCCGCATCTCTGCCTGCTAGCCCCATTCTGCAGCCAGTGCCAGGTATTCGCTAGGGGACCTTTCTTTGATCACCGGAGCGGATGCGGCGAGCTTGCGCGCAGATCCCCGATGTTCCACACTCGTGGGCATTAGACATGACTCGACTTGACGTATTACGATTACTCAAGCTCAATCTCAGTGCAGATGCACCTAAACCGAAAAAAGAGAGGGTCGGGACGCCAATTTGCGAGCAATGTGTGCATGCAATGTGCTTGCATGCGTTGCGCTTGCGGGCGAGATAGGAGAGCAGACTGAGCGAATTGGACGTGGCTAACGCCAGGAAAGTGGGCACCTCTCTTGACAATAGGCGGCCTGAACTCCCGTCTAGCATCCACCCATTCACCCATCCACAGACACACGTCTCTATCTCCCTCCCCATCCACCAGTCCACCAGCCCACCCATACATACCCTCTACCCACCCATCGCATGAGCATCCCTGGCTCTAATACTGCTGTACTACCATTTTCCAAGTCAAAGCCCCTGCTGCAGCTATTTGCTGTTCCCCCTCCCACTTCAACGCCAAACCATCTGAATGTGCTCATATACGCACAGGATCGTAAAAAGCCAGAGAAAATCTCTTTGTCTCACCCGATCCCATTAATTGAGCCTGGTTGGTAGGTCTGTAGGTGCATTTGAAATGAGCCCACAATACGAACCCGGTCTTTACGAGAGCATCCATACAGCTTCTGTCCCCCCTCCCTTTCCCTTCCGTCACAACACAGACAAACGGGAAAATACCCAGTTATGCATACACAACCCCCCGTCTCTCTCTCCTTCTCTCCAACGAGCCAACCAATCCTCCTCTGGTTCTGCTCCAAGATTTCGTCACAGGCCCGCCACACCCACACCCCTTTCACGGCGGGCTCGGCTAAGCCGTGGAGCGGAGAGCCGAAACGAGCAAAACGCCCTGACCTATCTACCACCCTCCTGTCTGGCGTGTCTGAGCACACTGTGCGGGAATCTGGGATGGCCCACGGTTGATGCTGCCGTGACGGATAGTCTGCCAGACAGAATAGGTGGGAACGTTTTCTAGCGGCTGTCTCGTGCGTGTTGAGAATGCATCTGTCTGCTCTGGTCATTTCCATGATTTTGCCACCTTGGAACCTTTCTTTTTTTCCACCCCTTTCTTGAGGGGTTTGTTTATTTTCCCGTGAGCGCGGAAAGTGCACATCAGCAAAGGAGAGACGGATCACTTGTAGAAGTTGTACTGAGGTCAAAGAAATACAAGAAAAAGGCATCTCGAGTTTTCACAGGTTCAATAAGAATAATGTTCAAATGTGATTTTGTCTAAGCTACAGCCCAGTCGCCTTCACTCTTGAATAGAGGCAGGAGATTCGAGGAGAAGGTAAGCAGCGAACAGTCCTCTGGGATTGCCCTGGTGAGGACACTTGAGAGGCTGGCACGTTCCCTTTTTCTCCGTGTTGCGACTCCCTTCTTTCCCTTTCCCCAACATATTCATTCCCTCGATTGCTTCATGCAACTCGATTCAGTCGGAAACAACTGCCGGCTCTGAAGCCCCTGTCATACCTTCTATAATAGCCCCCTCTTTCTTTCTTTCTTTCTTTTTCTCTATCAAAGGAAAGGGAGCCCGAGCCGTCTTTCAGTGGAAAAAAGAGGTTGGTGCTTCCGTAGTGTACGTCCAGCTCCCTATCTTGGCTACAAGCAGGGGAGCTCTAACAAGAAGAGAGTTTCGTAGAGCAAAAGCGAGCAGTGAAAAAATCCAGTAATCCAAAAACGCCCCCATGTGGTATAGTCGTGACAATAGCAGCCAAAAATCTGAGTTATCCATCTTTAGTGAGTAGGTAGATCTGTAGCCTGAGAGATCTGATCGGCCAAATTGGTAGTGTTGGTGGGGCATGTGTGACATTAGACACTTTGTGTCGAAGCCCGTCTGCTCGGAATCGAAGGATTCAAAACAATGGGTATCAGGCGCCGGATAGAAAAAAAGTCGCTGCAAAATATCCGCCCAAAAAGTGAGTAAGCAAACGTGGATTCGACCTTTCTGAGTTGGTCAAGAATGACTGCCAGGAAACCCAAAAGGTTCCCGGTCAAATGCGTTGGAAGATGGATATCATTCCTTTGCTGCCGCTGCCGCTGCTGCTGCAAAATCAGAGCCTGTCTGGCCCGGCACTCAAGGCAGCAGCGAAGTGGCCGGGAAAGAAGAAAAGTATCATCTTGCTGCCTGTCATTTTGATTAGCCGGCTGGTAAGTCTTTTCTCACCCCTTGAGGACAGATACTAACCTGAAAGATAACGATGCTCTGCAGGTCAACTCGTCTACCTGCGCATCCAATGCCACCACTTTTCGGGCGCCCGCTGCCTGACACCATAGGATTCGTTGGGAAGGCTGCGATCCCGTGCACGGCTCTTGGGCACGTGGTGAATCTCAAGGGCACGGTAGTAGCGGCACTGGATACCCTGCACTCCGTTCCTCTCGCGCTTGCCAAAGCGGTGGTTGAACATCTCGAGCACCTGATTCCAGCCCATGCCCATATCGTCACGATGGTACCAGATGAAGTAGATCTCCTCCTCGGTGTAGGTCGGCCGTGCGGACCGTGGCTGCTGGCCGTTGCTGTCTGCGTTCGTTGACTCCTCAGAAAGGGCGGGGGATGGAGTGCGGGACGGCGTCGACCGCTGGTTGGATCGGTGAGAGGCCGGAGGAGAGTAAGGATGCCAATGCGGTCGGCCAGACAGTGTTCGCACGTGAGTCGGCCGTGGCGTGTGCAGTGTATTTGATAGCTGAGTAGGCGGCGAGCCGCCCATTAGTGGTGGGCTGTAGATGCTTCTGCCAACCTCTTCGGGCAGAGCCTTGATGAATTCTTTGAAGCTGGGCAGATGCGTCGTCTGGCCGGCCTGCGGCGTCGACGATATTGGGTCGAGGAGGCGCTTCTCATCAGGCATGACCGTTTCCTGTGGCTTGTCCATGGTCGTATTGTGTGTTGAAGAGGAAGAGGGCCGTATGTATGATGAGGCTGTGTTTCCGCCGTCGACCTTGTTGCTGTGATAAGGCTCAGTCAACAGGCTGATGGGTGATGGAAGAGTGCAAATAGACATGATGTTTGTGAGATCAGAGAACAGAAGGGGAGGTGTTAGTGTAAGAGGAAGAAGTTGAGCGTGAGGTCAGAGGACAGAATAGGCAGGGGTCCACGACCATATATATCATACACCGCTGAGGTCTTGAGCACGACGATGATGATACAAAGACTGTGCTGATGGGGACGAAGGAGTCGGTTGATATCTTCGAGTCAGCTCGCAGGGAGGGGAGGGGGAGGGATGACGGGGCAGATATGTACCTCTTTGGTTGAAGGCTGGAACTGTAGCTTTCAAGGGCCCCTCTCATAGAGAACAGACAAGCCAGCCTCAGTTTATAGCGCTTACCCGCTTTAGACGCAGTGGCCGCCGCCTCCAGAAGAGTCGTCTGTTTGTTACGTTGCAAGACTGGTGATGTGGATCTTTGGTATCAGTGGAGAGAGAGAGAGAGAAGGGAGAGGATACACGAGCGTAAGTAGGTGCGTGCGTGAGTGAGTGAGTGTGGGCGGCAGCGTTGGATCGACCCGGGGCTCCTGGTAATTTTCTATTTTCTGAGCTCAGGCTGGTGAGCCGGTTTGGTCGAAAGGATCTGCGTCACAATTTGAGACGGCCTTGCTGTATTGTTACCAGTGGTGTGGTGAATGGGTACGCTTAGCCGCTAGCGTAACGAAACGAGAAGTGTATGCGTGAAATATTTGTAAATAACCGAGCTGTAACGGAAAGCGGGAAGGGGCAAAAACCACCAAAGGGGAAAGAAAAAAACACGACCCTTCGGGAACAGGCAAACGGGCGGTTCTGGTGAGTGAAAGGCTCTTCTGTACCTTCGGGTCCACAAGTTAACCCGCAACTCCACCGAGTCGGCCGATTCGGAGGAGGGAGGAGGCAGATCTCAGGACAGAGAACAGTGTGATTGCGGCTGTTGTTTGCCGCTACGACAAGAGGCAGCTGGCTAGTGCCGTGAGTGGTGCTCGACAGTGGGACTGGTTGTGCTGTAGGTCGTGTTGTCGTACGGTTGCAAGTGAGTGCGAATCAGTTCCAAAACAGGCCGATATTGCGACGACTTGCGATCCCGGCGTGGCTCCAAAGGGACAGTAAATTCAGGGCCAGTTTCAATGAGATCGGGCTGTATCGAGGAAGGTGAGAGAGAGACCTGCGCGAGAAGGCAAGGTGATGGTGTTGTCCCTTGTGCGGTTAGGTTTCGTCTTGAAAATCAAGCATGCAGTAGGAGGCAAAGCATAAAGTGCCAGGCCAAGAGGTAGTCAGGCGGTGATGTGTAGAATTGGCCGAAGCAGCTGGTGATCGACCCTTCTGAAAAGGTTCCCGAAATGTGAGTGGGCCTGAAGTTGCAGCTGATTGTGAGTGAGAAGGTGCAGTTATTTGCGCACTTGTGTGCCTCAGGCTGAAGGTGGCGATAGGAAAGATCAGGCCAGAAGCTAGCAAGGGCCTTTGTGGCAGGTCAGTGAGAGGGTAGAAGAGAGGGCCGTACAGAGGGCGAGCCTGGTCTGGACGTCGGCTCTTCTTCTACTTTATCAAAGCCAAGCAATGTGAGATGTAGAGGAGAAAGGGAAGGGGGAGAGAGAGAGCTATTGGGCTTGACCGAGGGAGTAGTGAGGGTGAAAGAGGACGGCTTGGTCCCTAAGGAAATGTGCGGCCAAAATGTTGCGGTAGCAGCAGCGTTACTGGCAGCTTGTTGGAGAGCGGATGAAATCAAGGGACTTGTGTGATTGGGAAAACAGCAACATGCTGCTCGCTGCAGCACACATGCAGAGTTTTGTACGCGCGCAAAAACTTCGTCAGGACACGAGCCTCACTGAAGACAAACGCTGCCGTTGACTGAGCGGTCTCATCCGCGTCCTCATGATGATGATCTTCATCATCCAATTGGTAGCACCGCCAATTCCTGCTTCCTTCGGGCTGCATTTTCTAACCTTCTCGTCAATTCCTCATCATCTTGAAGACAAACGACGAGCACTCATACGAGAAGAGCAGGAAAAAAAAAGGCCAGGCAGCACAATGCATCACATGTCCTCTTGCCGCAGGAGATTTTTTTCTCCGTCTTTCGCAGCGCTCGTTATCTTTCTTTCTTGTTGTCTCTTGGCTAGTTTTATCATAGGCTCACACATTTCTCAGGCGTCCAACTGACGACCAACTGCTAGACCCAACCAAGATCAGAGACACAAGAGCATGCAGGCACGCCATTCATGCCTAAAGGGTGGCAGGTCGAGGTCGAGTGCAGCAGCAACCGCTTAGCAGCGGACAGGCTTGTGTCGATCGTGCTCGTCGATGCGACTGTGGACGATGTTGGGGCAGATAGCGATGCACAGATGTTTGGCCAGCCAAAAAGTCGAAAAGGTTCTTGGGGCGAGGCTCGTCCAGCAGAGCGACGAATAGGTGGAGGAAGACGTGACGGTAGTGTTTGTTTCGAGCCGGTACGAATCAGTTCTCGTGAACAGCGGGATTCCGAGACATGATTCTGCAGGTTCGGGCGGACAATAGCTTGCTGCTTACCCAACCGGCTTTTCGAGGTGGGAGGGGTGTGAAGATGTCTCTCTGACAACATTTTCTCTCCCTTCCTGTCCCTTCTCGCACGTACGCTGAACGCCCATATGCGCCAAACGTGAGCGAAACAGGACAACAGCGCGAGAGAGCGTGCGAGGAGAGTGTGGCGCGCGGTGATGAATTGCCATGCTTTCTGCTCATATGCGGCTGCCGCGGAAGAGCCGGGGTGCGGCCAGTAGCAGGGCAGTCAGTGGGCAAATAAGCTTCACGTATCACTTCTTCTGGGTGCTGCAGGGCGTACAGCAACCAATGGTGTAAGAGCTAGCACCGAGCTAGCCCGACACTAGCGCCTGCACACCCTGGTCACTTTTGCTAGTGCTTCACACCATCTTACATTTTCCACGAGGTCTGCTAAGACGCTATCTTTCTTAAAGAGTCGTCGATGCCCTCTGCGACTTCCGCTTGCAATTTTCTGCAGGAATGCCTCCCTCGACCAGAAAATGGCAGGAACGACGGGTGAAAACTGCCCAGAGCTTTGATGGTTTGCGGAAGGGGCGAAGGCGATGATGACTGTGGGCCGATCTTCGTCAAGCGTCCCCCCAATCCCTCCCTTCTCCACTTCGCTCTTTCCCGAGCCCCCATCTCCCTCTCCCGTCTCAACCCTCTCTCTGCCATGGTCTGCCACTCCAACTCGTTACCTTTCTTGCAAACCCTCCCCGCCCCGGGGGGGAAGGGAGGAAATGGCTGGCCGTCTTAGAGTTTCCAGCTGAACGGCCGAGTCCCGATGCAGCCATTCTTCGGGGCCACTGTTAGCTCGCTCCACTGCGAAGACGTACACCCCGGCAGCTGCAGGACAGGGAGCCACACTGACGAACGACATGCTGAATGACCACATCCTCACTCTCACGCCGTCTGCGGCAATCTGGGCCACCTCACGCAACACAGTTGCAACAGCGCCCACACCCGCCGAGATGGCTGCACACCAATACTGAATATTCTATATAATGTTTGCTGTCTTGCACGGTCGGTATTCAGTTGTCTGCTCGTTGCCTTACCGCTGTTGTTAGAAAATCCTAGAAGAGATTACAGAACGGACGGTTTTCATCGGATACACAAGTTGGTTGGCGCACGCACACAGGCAAGCACGTCCACTCACAAATGCTTCCTGCTACCCACATCATGTGCCTGTTCCGCAGTGGACCGGCTACGCAGGTGGTACACGCCCAGAGACAAGCACACCAAGACACGCTCACCCCTCTACCGTGCCTGCCACTGGACCACTACTGAGAGCTGGCACTGCTACTTTTTGCTGTGCTGCTGCTTGGTGCACCTGCTATCCGTACGCTGTCAGGCGTCTGTGCATACACGCACATACATGGCTGGAAAAAACTGGTGTGGTGGAAGACTGGTTCGTCGCATCGGCGGAGCGACGGGTACACATCCGATTTCCTACGAGCGCTCGCCTACTTGTGCTGGTCCACTGAAGCCATATCCCTGAAAACCAGATAGGCAGGGGGGATCTGAGGTCGCACACAGTGGCAGAATGAGGGATGACGGGAGGGTATGCGTGGGTGCATGTGTGGTCCGCAGCCGATGTGAAGATAGCAGTCTGGTACATTGGCCAGCAGACATGCAGACAGGCATGCAAAAGAGAGGTAGCCAAACAAGACGAGAAAGAGAAGAGATCGTGTGGCACGAGGCGCACCTCTTCTCTCCTTGTCTTTCCTGTACCTCTGTTCATTGTGGACAGCAAGCCATCGAAAGGTGGGGCCAACTGGTATTATGCGATGCCCAGGAGGCAGCCAGTGGGCTCCACGGGGAGGGTGGCGCCTCCGTGACAGATGGAAGCCCATGTCTGTCACTACTATCGTCATCTGTGTCATCGTCATCGTCATCAAGACCTGCCAGCACCGACATACAGTCCGCCCAAGACAAGATGAGAGGCTTGCTTTCTAGTCACATTTTCGTCTTGCATTAAGGCGTCGTAGAGTAAGATTCCATTCCCTGTGACAGCTCAATCGGTGTGTGGAGAGGGACTTGGAGAAAAGGGTAGCATCACTACCACGGCGGCGGCCAAAAAAGCATGCAACGTCTTAGCAAGGAACGAGCCGACGTGACAGTGGATGTACCGGCGGTTGTACCTCGATCATTTTTCGCAAAAGCACGTGACACGGCTGCCACTGCCACTCCGGGTTCCAACTGCGAGGGCGGGCAGTAGTGGCAAGCCATCCTCCTACATGGCAGGAGGCAATGCTCGAACAGATTGTCACGATACCCGGTACTAGGCATTTAGCACCAACCAGTCTTGTTCTGTTTTGGCAAACAAACCGTCACATTGCGAATCTTGCCTTATGAGTGAAGTTTCTTTCACTAGTTCACGGTGGGTCACTCACTCGTTCAACTAAACGTTGCCTCCACAGCTGGCTCTCTCTGGCTCCATGCTCTAGCCTGTATTCTCAGCTAAAGCTTGGCTATTGCGCCGTCATGCTGCAGCGGATGGACAGCTCTGGGAGATCACTTGCCAGTCACGGTACCGTGTAGCTTGAGTCGATTTGAAGGGTGGAGAGGGTGCATGCTGTCCCTTGGTAAACTGTGACTCGGGGGGTGCGCGTTCCGCTAGGGGAGAGCCAATGGAGTCGCGCGGCTAAGCGCGCTTCGCGAGGCTCCAGCAGTTACGTACTAGCGGGAGTAGACGCTTCAGTGCTTCTCTCATCAGCCCTCTCTACCTAGGTACTCTCCCCCTAACTTACCCCCGGGCGACCCACTTAGCAGCATGGCGACAAGCGACCTGGAGGCGGCCAGGTGGGACTTCACTGCGGTACTTCCACTCAAGAACCTAATCGATTCTGGTACACATCCAATGCACGCGAGGGTCGCACATTCGGTCATGCCGTGCGGGAGAGCCTCGTCGATCGTGGATTGAGAGCTTGCTAGTAGTTTTTGCCTCTTGGATCTTCTCGTAGCGGCCATACAGCTCGGGAGCGGTACCTTTGTCTGTAGTGTAACGGTGGACGCCTGCCAGATCCGTCCGTGTTCTTTTCTTCCTCTGCCCTATTGTCGTCGTCATCGACGGTAACGAGCAGCAGCAGCGACGGCACTAGCACTGGGCCTGGCACTGGCAACAAGATTTCCATGGCAGAAACAAGTCTTCCAGCCACTGCGAGCACTCTGAAAGACTACCCAAACTGGATTCAAAGCATGGGTGAGACGAGTAAACAGGACCAGAAACGAACCACCATTTTCCCATCTTACCTATTCTGCCAAATGTTACCGTGCCGAAAGGAATGTTTCGGTTTGGTAATTTGCTGACTTTCAGTTGGGGCCTGTCGCGCACCGCTATTGCCATGGACTGACTCCTAGCAGGCTTGCGTATACACGCGGGCTCACGCACGCGCACGCCTCAGCCGGTCGTCTGTTCCGGTTGACGGTCACTATGATCGATTTCTCACTAGTACTTGTGCGATCAGAGGTCCAGCTGTACAACGGGCTGGGAGCTACAGCTGCTGCTCCCGTTAGAACAAGGTCACTTTTTGCTACACTTGCGCGGGCGAGGCACCTGCCCAGCACAATTTGGACACCGTGTATACCTGGACTGGCCAACGGAACGGCATCAGCGCGAGTATCCCTTTCATCAGCACAAGCGCGACCAAATAATCAACTCGGTCGCGAAGCTCGTCTAGTGTGTCAGCAGCAGGAGACATGAGCTTGTTTCTCGATGCTTTTCCCTGCTCAAGGCTTGTTAGCACCGGCTGACAGCTGCCCTGAACCTAGGTAGTAATCACGATCGCCGAGTCAGCTCCGCGAGGGAATCAGCCGCACGGGAAATATACACATCCTGCGCTGCCTCTGCCCAGCAAATCAACCGACTCGAGTGTTGCTATCCGTCACCACCAATTCAAGTTGCTCGGTAGTGGACGTGAATCTGGAAGGCGAATAAATGGCATCATTGCAAGTCACGACCTCACCAGGATCCCTCAAATCCTCAGCTTCGTTTCTCCCTTGTTGCGATTCTGGAATCATGTTTGCTCTCTCATCTTCTTTCGGGGTAGTCCGTGCTGCTTCAGAACAAGTGATTGCCAGTAGATGATGCTTGAGAGATTTGGGCTTCACTTGTAGATTGTGTGACTCTGAAACTTGTGCGAAAAACACAAGAACGAGACCTCCACACAATCTTTCACCGTGCTGAAATCGCCACCAGCTTCGCATAGGAGTAATAAACCTCCGTAGAGCCTGTCCAAGAGCCCGATAATGGCGCATGAATCTCTGGATAGCAATAACCTAGGTAGGTAGCTTTGCCAGAGATGGCTCGGCATCCATTGCCAAGATCGTGGCCACGGACAAAATCTGTCCACGTAATCACCGTCTTCGGGCTTGCCAGACTGTTACAATTCTGCTGGGTGAGGACGATGAAGATATCCTCTCGCGGAAGCTAACGTCTGGGCAATTTGCTGCTCGCTGCTTGCTGCATGGATCAGATAGGATGCTGATGAATTTTTATTAAGATCCGGGACAATCAGGGACCAGGAATTCTGCAAGAATGTTGTTGCGTGATCACGGCGAACGTCCGTGTTTCCGTCACACGGAGAATTATTTTTCTTCAGCAGAAATTCCGCAGACGGCCCATTATTCCAAGGGCTAGAAGATCTGGGCAGATTACGCGCTTCCAAAACAGTAAGGAAGAAGCCTCTCCGTGCTCATTCTGGCCCCAAGTTCCCTGGACGTTGGAGAGGTTCATTAAGAAGCAGTTCGTAAGATTCAACTGTAGCAGCAGCTTCCCTGACACTTCCTTCCAAAACAGGATGCCGAAGCCGTCGTGGGTTCTGTGGCACACGAAGCTATGGAATCATACAGCCGCTGCAGACGCCTTCGCACCTGCTGCTTTGCGCCGAGTTTGCCGGCCGGCTTCGCGTGGGATGAAGGTGGTCCAGCTGTAGCGGCGACGAGCTCCGACAGCTCCTGCCAAATCTGTGGGTGAGTGGGCGGATCATGACTCAATGTTTGAGGGATCGGAACTGGCTCGAGTGGTACTGTACTCGGACGCGAGAGAAAGGTCCATCTCTCACTGTCACAAAAGGTGGATAGGCACGGTACAGGTCTTAAGGCTGATCGCGCGGCTGTTGCCATCATCTCAGCTCAGTTGGAGCATCTGGAGGTCAGGCTCACTCTTCTGCTCCTCCTCCCGTGGTAACTCCATATCGCACCAGACCGCTTCAGCCACAAGGACCAGCGGGCAGCAACTGCGCACCGCCGTCCTCTAAGAACTCTTCACGGATAAATCAGGCAATGCATAAAGCTCGATTGGTCAGCCATCCTTCCCCCTCATCTTCGTCCAGTATACTTCCCGTACCTCGAAACACCGTATCAAGGAAAAGCTTGAAGTTTCCACAATGTAATCCGCAGTCCAGCAACAAACGAGCACGCGAGCAAAGAATCTGTGCTTGCACAGTGTCAAAAAGCAATTGACTCACGAAGCCGATGTCGCTCATCCTTGATCGTTGGAATGTATCAGCAGGGAGAACATGAAGCTTCGGCATAGCACTACGGGTGCTGGGCGCAAGGTAGGTGCTTCACATGTCACATGATCTTCAATTATGTAATAGCGCGTTGCGCTCGGTCGGACTGGGGTCTGGCACTGCACTCCTGGGCTGGCAAGTAATTCAAATTCTGTGCTGTAGTTGCCGACGCCGTGCAACGATGTCTTCTATTCCTTTGCCTTGCCCACACTTTCAGGCTCTTTTGGTATCAGTCATTTATGGTACACACCGAGAGTGTTCTGGATTGACACACTTCAGAACACCGTGGCGATTACCGGCATATCAAACCAATGGATATCGGCCAAACTTCCAAGTATAGAGCCTGATGGCTCAAGTACAAGGTTGTATCGACTCCTTTTGGATCCAATTTTGGTCTCAGCTCATATTGCTTAAACTTCCCACTTTTCTCACGTTCCAGCACAGAAATCACCCTGCAAGCCTTTCCTCTTTAGGACTTTCACACCACTGTCACCCTTCGTAAGGCATCACGTGCCTTTGAAGCCGCATCGGAGAGCAGTGCACCGCCGCTAATCCCGCCGTTAACACCGGCATGACTGTGCTCGGGCCCGTCCGAGTACTGCAGCAGATGGCGGGCGATGCGATCGAGGGGCTCTACGAAGGCATCCAGAAGCACGCGCTCCCGTGCCAGATCGCCAACCATAAGCTGTACACTGATGTCTGATTTCATGCACAGCAGGTAGAGAAGGTTCAGAACAGCAAGCCAAAATGGCAGTCTCTGCTGTATTTCCTCCTCACCATCCTGCTCAGCTCCTGTCTCGTCTGCGGCTGCTGTCGACTGATGAGGAAGACTAGCAGGCGGCGGCGGCGGCGGCGGCGGCGGCGGCTGCTCGAAGAGCGCGTCTGCCATCATTCGCAGCGTGCCTGGCTGTCTGAACAAATCATTATCAGCATCGCGCGCTACGTACGTCATCCCCGTCTCACCAAATGCAGCCGCAATTTCGTCCTTCAGCCAACCCACTGCAGTGACTTTGAGATTCTCGAACGGGCAGAACTCTAAAGTGTCCCGAATGTAGCCTACACGGAGCGCAACATCGCGAGTGCCATGCAGCACTTTTGTAACGAACAAATGCACCTGATAACGCAGCACAGGTGATGGCGCATTCGCTGAGACGAGCGACAAGTGCTGCAAATACCGATTGTACCGCTCTTGTGTCTCATCCTGACTCTCGCCTGTGCGGTGAAAATCATTTTCGTTAGTCGTCCATGCCCAACCCAAGATTAGAATTGCATCAACGACGGTCGCAAGCTCCGGGCCAAGCTCCAAGCTTTCTGGCTTGCCAAGGTAGGTTTCTACAATCTCTCGATGGTCAAGTGGGCCACCTAAGGCCTTTGTCTGTCCGGTCGCTACGCGGCCAAACTCTGAGTCGGCCAGCAGATACAATGCACCTGTCTCAGACAAGGGCAGGTCTGACGAAAGCGTGGATGAGCCGCTATGCGCTCCTGGAGAGGGCAAGAGGCTGGGAAGCCTTTGAGATCCAAGGCCCAGCCTGGAAGATAGGATATTAAGTATCCTGGCATGATATCGTTGGATCTTCTCCGAAACGCCCTGCAGCTGCACATTCAAAGCCATGATGTTTTGCGGGAGCCGGCCTGGGAAATGATCTTCCATGAAACGACTCGTCCAATCAACCAGCTGGTGTGGTAGGTAGCGCCTCGTGGCCATGACGAGTACGTCGAGTATGCTCGTGGCAAACGAGATGAGGATTTTTCCCTGCAAGACTCCTTCATCCACCTCGACGGGCTCCGCCTCCGGATCATCTGCAATCCCAGAGCCGATGTCCTTCCGGTCGACGTCTGTCTGACTACCGGCACGTGGGGGTAGCGGCGGCTTGGACAGAGATGAAAGGTCGTCGAGTAGGTCGAGCACCGCGGTCGTTGATTCACCGAATACAACGCGGCCTCCCAAGCTTCTGAAGGCACTCAGGATGGCTTCGACAGTCGTTACCAGGAACTTGCTTGGTCGCTTCGTTTTGATCCTGGGGTGAAGGACCCGGATCATGGCTAGCATTTGCTTGAAACACTCCTCCACGTCGGGTTCCGGGGCAGTGCTCGCTTCTGAATTGGCATTGCTAATTCTCAGGCCCAGACCTGTACTGCTGCCGGCCTCTTTGTCGTCCGAAGCGGTTGGAATATGCTCCAGAGCAATGTCAGGGGTCTCCTGCTTGCCAAACCCACCTGCAGCACCGGCACCGGCACCAGCAGTACCAGCCGCACCAGCACCACCGTCAGTTTTGGCTGACGACGAGGCCGCAGAAGGGGATTCATCATATGAGTTCATCATTCCACGTGACCCTAAACCGCCACTGGCATCATAATTATCACCATCCTCGTCGTCTTCGTCTTTATTGCTGCCAGCAACATCGTCACTGTCATTGCTTCTGGCACTGTCGAGCCCGAGAATCTCCAAGGCCTCATTGACTTTGATGACTACCTCGCGCGGGTTGCCCAGTTTGGCCACAGTGTCCAGGCACGGCTTGGAGTATGGAAGAAGGGGCAGCAGCATCTGCACCAGGTCCCAGCCTATGTCCGCAGCCAGTTGTGGATTCATTCGGAGAATCTTGTCCAACAAGCCGATGGACGAGCGCGACAGGTTGTACTCGACAATAGTCAAATAGGTGAACGGGTCTGTCTCTGGTGGGAGGGCTTTGACCAGGGCATGCGATCGTTCGTCATCCGTCAGTTGCAGCGACATGATGTCGATTGGTGACTCACTCTGCGCTGTTCTGAAGGCTGGATGCATCACTGCCGTTGCTCCTGTCGATGCCGCTGCCGTACTGAAGGTGGTGGTTTCTCCGGTTCTGGGCGTGGTGCCTCCAGCCGCCAGGGGCGTCTCTCCCTTGGCCTTCTCGGAGGCCATTATGGTTGATTTAATTTAGCTCACCTCTTAGGGGGACAAGAGATTGATCAGGCTCGTGCCAAGACAGACGAAGCGTATGCGGCCAGCGCGCGGCCTTGTGAGGACGTTCTCAGAGCAGAACACAGAACGATCACATGTGTCTATCGCGTAGCCAACATGTACCGCATGCACCGAGCGAAAGAGGATGCTGAGCTCTAACGACGCTATGTCTAAGGCAGAAAGCCTCACATTACCGGCTGCTGCCTTCACCTGCTCATAGAAGTAGAGTTCCGTCTTCCTATCTGCCCTCGTATCAGTATCGGATTCTTTACAGCTGTTAGCTCCTCGTATCGTGTGTTTCGTTTGATGAAAATTTACACTTCGGGCCCGGAAAAGAACATGTATTTGAAATCTGAGATATTGAGTCAGTCGGTGAGGAAGGATGTTGGGGAATTTTGGTCTCGGTCCCTCCCTTTGTTGGTACGCTTGATCGTCGCGATGCAAGCAAAAATGCCAGGTGCGTGAATCTCTAGTACCGTGTGGCTTCCACTATAGCCACCAGAGTCGGTGGGGTCAGTGGCTCCGTACAGTAAAATAGACACGAGGGGGACCGATCAGGCCTGGTTTGCCAGTGACCAGAGAAGGAGCTCAAAATTGGCTGGCTGTCAATTGTCGATGAAGCAAACATCCTTTGTGGCTGAGCCGCGTGCGGGTTTTCACAGTTCAAATTTACAACATACTGGCAGGCGCGGGGAACGCGGATTAGTAGTAGCCTCCAGCGTAGGGCTATAGCCAAAATGGCGAGTGGCAGTAGCGCGTGATTGCGGAGCAAGCTACATGCCAGCTTCCGTTCTTTCTACCCTGGTCAACTCCACTCTCCTGACACACACCCTCACAAAAAAAGAAAGATCGCTACCTACATTTGTGGCATTCGAGGCCAGCTTCTTTTTCACTATCGGCGTCACCGATTTCAGACTTCAAATCTCAGGTGAGCCAGGATCGCAGCGGCAGGCAACAACAGGCAAGGCTGTTGCTTGGGCTCGCGTCACTGCTGCTGCTACTGCTGCCACCGCTGCTGCTATGGAGCAGACTTGACGCGCCAGTGACCAGATCGCGTCCAGGGCTGATGCTCCCATCCTGCGAACCCACCCAGGTAGGGACCGAGAGACGAGTCACCGAAACGCATCAATTCTCATAGACCCACACATCCTGGGTTTCTCGATGTCTTGGGCAGCAGAACGAATCCTGATCAGCCTTGCTGCCAACTGATACATTTGTCACCACAGAGGGATACGACGGGCTCGCCAGGATCGCAAAAAAATCTTCTTGCCATTCACGCGTTGCTGATGGACAGGCTGTAGGAACATCTCCGCAGCGTACTATCACATGCTTACCTGCCGTCTGAGCCTCAAGACGGCTCTTTCACTGGCTGCCTCGCTTGCCCTTGGATCTGTACAGCCGCGAAGAAACATCCCTCGGACCCGCGCTGCCCTCAACAAGGTTCTGGCTCTACCCGTTGAGCATTGACGCTCTTGCGCTTCCTCCCGTCTATTTGTCTATGTCGATTCTCCCAAAATCTGTCCGAGCAGCTTATTCCTTCAATCTTACTCGAGCCAACTGAATGTGCAATGCCGACCGGTGCAAGCGATAGACGCGGCCGCTGATTGCCACATTGGGAAAGTCTTGCTGGTGAGGGCGCGTAAGTAGGTGGGCGTGGGCATGTGTGCACCAGCCTTCTCCTCCCCAGTGTTATTTTCCTCAGTGGATCAGAGGCACAGATCGAGTCTTGATCTCGCGCGAAAATCCACCTGACCCATTCGCAATGACAAAGTTACTCGATTTTGTTCGCACTGATTCGTGCAGCCTCACCAAAAATTTGGCAGAAGCAATCCGATCCCGTATCCTGCACCCAGACTCGGACTATGCAATTCATCCTCAAGTCTTACAACAAAGTCACAGGAGAGAGTCACATGAGTTCGCCGCCAAAACTGGTATTTCCGGCCCATGAATTCCGACAAGGCTGAAGCTGAAATGCAAGCCATCTGCGCGCTTGATCTACATGACCCGTACAATGATACATCTCCTGCCAAGAATTTGGCCTGATTGCCATCCGACTAGATAGCCGTGTCGGTTCGAACAGCTAAGATCTGCCCGGCGTTTGAAGGCAGAAAGGTGATGAAATCATTTCGAGCTCCAGCTACGACTGCCAGCCTATTGAGGGGGTACACCATTGGCTGAAGGCTGGGAGAAAGGTCTGAGAGGGCGTCCCAAGCTCCTGTGTACCAAAACCCGACCGGCAGACAGGAAAACGAGCATCGTCAACAATGAGCGGCACATAGCGTTGCACACACGACGGATGCGGTTAAGGTAAGAGTGTCAGATCTGACCTGACGAGGGAGGCTCCAAAACCCTCGCGCTTACGGCTTATGCCGCCAGCCTCTGGACCACCCTCCTGCGTTTTGCCCTGTCTCGATTTGCAAAGAACGGCACGAGTCGGACTGGCAGCAACATTGACATATCGACGACAAATGCTATGCTGCGGATGTACGACTGAAAATTTTAGGAAATTCGATCACAACATCTCGACCCCCTGTTTACGAACCATTTCTTACTCGTGACACATTGTCATTGATACGGGACCCTCGCCTGATCATATCCATTAGCCCTGAAAGACTGTCCGTTACATTTGAAGAGATAGAAAGGGAGATATCCGAGAGAAGGAAAAACAAACAACCGGCCACACAAAACAGGATCTAAAACAAATTTCCGAAAGCATCATCAACGCCGTCGGAGCTAGCATGCCAAATCGTAGCTCCTTCCAGATGAACCGAACGCCTCCTATCGTACTGGACCAGGACAATTCTTGGGACTCCCAAAATCGATTTCTAATTCCGACACGAGGAGGATGAAGAGGCTCTGCTTTGCGTGGTATCTCCTCATCCCTTTCCCCACCTACTCGGCCTGCTCGTTCCTCATTTCGCGTCTCCTTCAGGCTGCAAAATGGACGGTCGAAATATGAAACCAGGGCACCACGAGGCCGACCATGAGAAAAGTGGAGCATGCCACGCCTTTGCCCTGTACCCTGTGCCTCATTGCCGCCTGCGCGTGGTGCCATGCTCCAGTCTGTGCATTCTCCCGTCTCCGTACCGAAACGCACGGGCTGCAGAAAAGCTGGACACGTGTGAGCAGGCAGATGAGCTCGATGAAAAGAGGGGGTCCTGGCGGCGAGACGAGGCGCGACCTGCTCACAAATAAACGCTCACGCTAGGCCCTTGGAGGCTGTGAAGCAGAAATGCAGCCGCTTCAACGACCTTTGGTGGGCGAATTGGACCCATGCCTCTGCGTGCAACAGACCTAGGAGCTTGGCAGGCCTCCTCTAGGTCGCTTTACATGACGCTGCAGACGCTGCCGATGGTTGCTTCAGGTCTGCCTTGGTCTTTTCCCGTCTCCTTGCCACCATCGTCGGCGGCAGCAGAGCTGACGGGGCAGCTGGTGTATACTTTGTCACCGGGCATCATGACTGCGGCAATGATGGTCGTTGTATCGCTGGGTAGCAGTCTGTCAATAACCAGATGTCGCAGTGTTTGATTCACGCTTGGTTTGTTCTGATTCTGGAAATGTCTCAACTGGTTTCGAAATTATCTCGACGGAAAATGGAATGAATTTTAAAAAAAATTAAAAAATGAAGGAAACGAAATTCGGAAGGATCCCGTGTCAAATAAATCGGTTGGGAATTGCTCATTATTCCTGGTAACAAGGGACCATGTCACCCAGCTGCTTAATATTGTCACTGGCTCGATGCAGATTTTCCTTTGTAGCCTCGTTCTTCTTGTCATACACACATATATACTCAACAGGACCTGATGCTTGCTGCATCTTCAAAGCGCCACAACTTTCTTACAAACAAGCATGGTCCAGAGCATCAGCAGCTCCAGAGTTGTTGGTGCATGGACCTCGGTGATGCGGACGGAGCCTTGGTCTGGAAAGCCAAGAAGCTCCACATCCAATTTCACTGTTCATTTTCGGGACAATGCTGAGCGCACTGGCCGTAGATCGAGATGGGCCCGGAGCAGGATTACTCAAAATTGTTTGTGAACGGGTCGTTACGTCTGTGGGAAGACGTCAGCGCTGTCACGCAAACAGGATGAATAGAAGAGCTTAACAAGATTTTCAATGTTTCGTGGGCTGCTGTTCCACTTGAGAGGTTCAATTACTGATTCTCAACCGGTTCACGGTATCACCGAATCGAAGTCATTCGTCCGGATTTTTCAAATTGGACCTATAATTGTTGCGAATTTCAATTGGCGTCTTCGAGCGGGCTCCATGTACGGTCTGTCAAAGAGTGCCAGTGATTCAAGTGTGGTCAAAGCTGGTGTTACGCATAATAACAAAAAGAAAGCTTAATATTGTTCCTACCCTGAGCCGGTCTCATGTGTCCAAAAAAGGTGAGATGCGACAAAGGGCATATACTCACCACACGGCTCTACCTCTGACACGCAAAAACATGGACCCATTTTGGCACTGACCAGGTGGAGAGGAGGAGCTGAGGTTGCAAGCCGATGAATCTCACCGGGGCTCCTGTTTGCGGAAAAAGTGTTACACCTGTGCTTTTTGGGACGAGCTGGCGATTGCAACCTCGACACGGGGAGGAAACAACACCAGCAAAAGGGTTGACAAATTTTGCAGGCGTGAAGTAGCCTGACACAACTCCGCCTTCTTGATCTGCAGTCGTTGACAGTTTACCTCGAGGTGCTGCTGCTGTCCGTTCATGAAGAGTAAACGTTCTTGCCTCTTCAGGTTGCAGTGCTTGTGCGCAAACTCCGCTAACGTCACGGACCTCGTAGTTTACAGGACGCGGGAGGAATCCGAGTCACTGCCGCCAACGGCAGATCTTGTTCTTAGGTGGTTGCGTGCGGCAGGCGCGCAAGCGCCCAGCGACTCAGGTTTTTTTTTCTTCCCGGAGATGCCGCCATAGGCGGCCGCGCGACAAACGAAGATGCCGCGTCATAATCTCTCAGTTCACTCAGCAGTCAATGCGTCCGCGGGAGCGCGGGAGCGGAAAACGGTGAGGATTGAGCTCTTCACGATTTTGATGCAGTCTGCGGCCAAGATTCAGACCTTGCAAGGGGAAGACAGCAACAAGGCTCGCTCTGTGACCAGGAGGAGTGATGGTGGCAGGTTTCGCGAAGTTTCAATTTGTGTGCAATGCCGGCTAAAGTGGAGCCTCCGTGAATGGATGGAGTTGAAGGGGACAAGCACGATTGGCAGAAAGCAGGAGCATGACCTTGACCGTTTGCAAGACCGTCGCCACTTTTCTCCCCCCCTTCCTAATGCTACTCCCAACACCATCACCACCCACGCTGCCTCTCACCATCGCCACCGTCACCATGCACATCTCAGTCCAGCCCGTTTCGCAGCGAAGGTCCCGGCGCCGTCGGAACACCAGACGGATCTGCGTACGATTTGAGGCTGACGAAGTCTGTCGGCGCTGTAGATGTAGATCTCCACCGTGGTGTCAGCATCACATAACCTAGACCCCAGGGTAACGTCGGATAGGACGGGAAAGCGGGCGGGAAATGCCAGAACAGACTTCAGCTACGAATAGTCGTTGCTGCCGCCATGCTATAGTCAGTTTACTAGAGAAAAAGGCGTACAGGAGAGCTGAACTTGCAAAACAGCAGCTGCTGGAGCGGATTTATCGGTGTTCGTCTCCTACCGCGGCCGGGAGGGAGCAAAAAGTACTAGTAGTTTGCTGGTAGCCAGCCGCCACAGGAGGGGCAGCAGAATGACTACTACTGCTACCAGTATTTCTTCTTGAGGCAAACGAGCTGGTCACGCCGCATCGCCCTAGATACTCAGCAAAGCTCGTTCGCAAAGTGCTCGCTCGTATTGGATCTCTGAAATTTTCACTTCTCCTGTTACTTTCCTGAGATCTCCAGACCAAAAAAGCTGCCTCCTGCCCTGACTCGTCAGGCCTACTGTTCAAGATGTGCATGCGAGGAGTCTGTAGCACGTGCAGTAAGTCTGTAAACGCGACCCTTCCCACCGCCATCACGACCCAAACCCCTTGTCTTTAGCCGCCACTGCAACCACATCTCGCAGCTGATTGCATCGCCAGTTTGGCGCTTGTGTGTGTGTGTGTGTGCGCGCGCATCGGCCAGCGAAACGTGTGCCCAGTCAGCGGTCCGGCGCCTTCCTCCCAGCATGCACCACCCCTTCTTCACACTGCATTGCATTGAGGCTTACATTAAGGCTGACACGAGCTACTTGTCACCCTAAACGCGCAGATAAAGCATCTTGGTGGGGCTGTGGAAACCACATTGCCTCAGTTATGGATGCCATCGACCAGCAGGATTGGTGCACTTGCGAACCAAAGGTCGAGAGGAACGGCAAGGAATACCCACCCAAGGCGGCCAACCGGGCCTAGGCACCTGCTGCTGCTACTGCTGCTGCTAGCAGCCCTGGAGCTAAGCTCTGGAGGGGGCCCTTTGCCCGGGCTTTCTTCTTGGTCAACAGCGAAGGCAGGAAGCGCGGCTATTCGAGTCACCAGGAAGTGGGCGAGCAGGGGGAGAAGCAGCTGGCGATGGAGGCTGATGGTCAGTCAGGGTGACAGGTCCCACCCCCAGCCGCCTTGACTCTATTGTCCACATCGCTATCTGCCATAGTCATGACCAAGCCTCAGGGGGGGTTTAATGGGAGGGTGAGAAGGCTCGTGGTGTCAGTCTGCACGCATATGAGAGGTCACTAGTCAATTTAGTCCCATGCGAGTCACGCCGGCCGTATCCGCGGCAGATGCCACCTATAGGTCCTGGTTGAGGCTCAAAGGGTCGGTAGCATTAACCCCAAGATACTAGCCGTCAAAATACACAGCTCTAGTAAAAGCTAGAAACCATGTTTTCCGTACTCGCCCGGCCAAACTGACTAATTCCATACACACCGTGTCGTATCCCCTTGCCCTCTGTCAGGCTGAAACATCATTGGCGGCCGCGTTTGCAATGACCGGGGAGGCCGCCCGATTGCAGGAAAGGTCGACCCACAGCGCAGCCAAATAGCCAAGCAACTGTCATTTGGCCAGAAGATCGTATTTGCCCTCCAAAAAGTAATCGATGGTGACAGGCCAGACAGTACGACTGCACTATTGTCAGATTAATCACTGGACCGTTCTCTGATGCTCACGCGCAACAAGCCACACCCGGTCCAGAGACTTTGACAAGCCGGCCACAATCGCCTAAGTCTGCTCTTTGCGTCTATGAAACGGTGTCCATCGAGTGCCATTTCGACACAAGTTTTATGACGTCAAACACATCTTCTCCATCCCCGTGTTGTCAAACAGATTCCATATCCCCAAGAAGTCTGAGGTCATTGTGCTGATGTCGTAGTCATCCGAGCAGATGAAGTGAGCGTTGATTTCTTTGAGGAGTGCCCAGAATATTGGCGCTATTGAGCAAGATGAGGTATTCGTTTCGCCGTACCACTCGTAGAACAACACGCTCGTGCGGTTGAGGTACGATACAGGCAGTAGTTACCTACCACATAGATTTACCATCCTGTAGACTGACAATCTTGTTTGGGGGCGGATGAGAACTCCACAGAGCGCATCGTCATTGCAAAGCTCAGCACGACCTAATTATCCCATCGTGTGATACAGACCCCGAAGTGCCGCGTGAGTCAGTTGTCAAGCCGAAAGCCGTAGATGACGATCATAGAAGCTCTTCAAGTGGCCTTGGAATAGCTGTGTGAGACTTGTTGGAATTCTGTGAATCATGGTTCTCGTGATATGGACAAATGCTTTCCATCGATCAGGACATGCTCGAGTACACATGGCTTCTTCAAGACGTCCAAGCCCCAAATCTGATGCAGGACGGATGAAAAGAGTACCAAATTGGATGTCGTATGGATGAAGATCGAATGTTGGTGTCGACAAATTGTCGATTGAATGCTTCGAAGGACACGCGGGTGTCTCATATTTAAACACGAGGTTGAACGAAATTAACACATGGGCAAATAGGTAAGGACATGCTAGTGAGTAGACTAAGCTCCAGAATTCGAACGCAAGTAGTGCGACTGCCTGGTCGTTGCTTTCAATGTTACTGTTTGGAAGCTACACTTGTAAGAGAAGCAATGAAGACGACATCCGATACCCCTCTCTGTAGTTGCGAGAGACGTAGCTCAATGTCCTTGCAGTATGTTGACATCTTGAGTTCTCTTGATGAGCCGTGCCATTTGCGCGAAAAGACATCGGAGCATGTAAATCGGTGTCAGGCTCGAACAGGTTGATCGTCCTGTAAATGATCAAGTTCCGGGGATTTAGCCTAGAGGATTCAAATGGGTACATGAGTCTGATATGCCATCTGAACTCGTTTTCTCTGAATGCAGTTTTGGTCGCGAGCGTCATCGTGGTTTTGGCCAGATTGGACACCTTGCATACATCAACTAGCTTGATTGTTGCTTCACGTTCATTGGAAACACGAATCGCTCACTCTCTTGTTTGCTAGCTCGTACCGGTCTCGAGGATGCTCCAGAATAAGGCTCTGAGTCGAAGTCCAATCCTGTGGAAAGCACTTCGTGCTTTATTGCGGACTAAACCAGTCCGGCTGTCAGAATTTATCAGCATCTCACAAGCCCTTCTCCCAGCTGATGCCAAATCTTGCTGGCCGCTTCGCTCAAACATCCAATCACATGGCAGTCGTATACCTGACCAAGTCTGCTCCCGATGTTGTCATGCGAGTCGAAGATTCAAGTGTCTGGATAGCACTCGTACCCTTGGACCAGGATTGGTCATTCCGTACTTACAGCAATGAGTTTGACCCCCTCAACATCGCGAGGTTCAAACTCTGACAATCTCAGAACATCAAACAGTATCGGAAAGCTCCGATATAAAACATTATAGGCACATGCGCAAGCGAGTCACTCCTTCAGAGGTTTGACTTCACGTGAGCTCCTGCTTCACCGCATTGGCAATTCCATGCGTTCGTGTCTGACTCTCAACAAGACACAATGTACAGCGCGTGGGTCATATACACAGCTCGTTAGGCGGCAAGAGCTGCTGGCAAAACTGAGACACACTTCCCTTGGAGCTTGAAAAAGCAGGCATTGGAGTCTACATCATTAGGAATTGCAACTCTTCGACGTTGAGTCTGGAACCTGGTTCTGTTGTGATGTGTTTGCCCGTCTGTGAAAATATTGAGGTCCCTAGTGCGCGTGAGAACAGAGAAGATGGCGACGTCGACTTTACCGAGAACCTAAACAAAGTTCATATGTTTGACTCTCAAAACAGAGGAGCAGGGAAGCAAAGGACTGTGATATCGCATCACAATGTCCGAGAACAACAGAGCCAGCTGCAAGAGCACTAATGATAGGATCTTGTGAATGTGGAGTGACACCTTCGAGTCAGAATGCATGCAGGAAAACATGTATGAATACCAGCCTGCCAATATGCTCCATCAATTCTTGGAAGTACATTACCAGCCCAACTCGACATGCTATCAAAGCGTTGCTTTTTGAAAGAGCCGTACAATTTGCAAAAGCTAAAAACTCAAAAGCAAGCACATATTAAGTTAAGACTTCTGCAGTCTGATTGGAGATGAATTCACAAATGTATTGCACAATTGTTGACAAGTCTTTCTTTCTTTCATTTCTTTCCCTTTTAGTTTAATTTAATTTAATTTTTTTGGGAGGGAAGAAAGTGCAATAAGGTGGAATCTGCTGTTGGCTGAGCCAATTCAGCTGTGACATATGAATGAACAGGAGAAAGAACTGCGTCTATGAGATATCGAGATACCGTTGGAAATGTGACAACGGAGATAGTTCTCCACAAGGCTGTCACTGCAACTTAGTCGCTACCGACCAAACAAAATGGAAATGTTGCGTGCTAGGCTCCGCAGTGGGTGATATCATAGTCTGTTTTGCCAAGAAAGAGGCACGTGACGAGAACATGAGCCGTTTCCGCCTCGAACTCTGCAGTGAAACTCTCTCGGCGGGCACCTTTTACAAAACCTGCAGCCTCCAAGGCGGGCTTCATTCCAAATTGCAAGCAGATCTTGAGGCTCTGCTATCATCTTGCTTTCATTCCAAATTGGGTGAACAGAACTTCTTCTTTTACATCCAAGGATTCAAGTCTGAACGAGAGGCTGTGTGCAAGGCATCTGCGCTCTTCCAGCGCTAACCCTCCTCAGCCGTCCAAAATGTTTTTGGGGACAGACCCACGGTAACAGGTGGCCTCGGGCTGGCTGTTGCCAAATTTGCCCACTGGCACTGATCGTCATGGGTCGATCGCGGCGCTGTTGTTTCATCCACTGTAGCACGGTGCCCGGACAGGCAGCGGGTTGTCGCCCCCACACTAGCGAGTTTTCTATTGCCATCCATCCTTCTGGCCAGCCTCATTCGGCCGATCGTTCCCACAGTCTCTCTGGTGAAAGACTCCCCCCCTTCTGAATCAGATCAACACTGAAGAGCAGGTCTGGACTGACTGTCAGCAGCTACCAAACAAGGCAGCGTGTGCACAGCCATATCATAGTCTCCTGTGAACCTGATACCAATGCACTATAAGCGGATGCGATCGGGAGACGGTCAATCAAAGCCACTTGAAGCCTGCAATGTAAACGCCACTACTCAAATCTCCGTGGACCCTTTGGCTCACTTTTGCGAGCACTAGCAGCTCCGTGAGAACCACCCCGGATTCCGAAGGCAGTGAATCGGCATGCAGTGTTCTTTTCGCAGGCAATGTTCAACGCTGTGTCTATTCACACGGCTGTGCGAGAGATGAAGAGGCTGAATAGTCCGATATATAGCCTTCTGACATGCCAAGGGAAGGTGAGAAGCTATGCTATATGCACCGTTGAGGCCAAGATCGCGCAGCTGTGCTGGATGTTACTCCTGATGCAACGGCTTGAGGCACTGTATAGTGGGAGATCCAGCCGTGATTCGGTGCCACAGCGTCGCGTGTCATCCGAAATAGCCTGCCAAGCCTCCACGGCTGAGCCTGACACCACGCGAGCCCCTGCATGGCCCGCTGGCAACAGATGGTCGACTGTTTGCTTGGGGCTGATATATTAAGTGTGACAGCCATGATCTCCTTGCCGCGCTCCATCCTCCCCAAGTATTGTTTTCCATCGTCGTTCGGTTTGTCGCAAAACATCTTAGTTCAGGTCATAGCTGGATATTCGCGGCAGGCTTGTTAATATTATTTTGCTTACACTGTTTATTTCGGCTGTCTTTCTTCCTTCTCGGCTTTAAGTGGTGACGTACGAGTTGTCCATTCGTTAGAGCAAGCCTGTCTGCTGCCTCGCTTGAACAAAAAGACAACACACCTCCCCATCTTAACTACCATCAAAATCACAGGAAGAGCTGTACCATTTCGCCATGACGCTCGGAAAGGTTTCATCTCTGGCAGTAGCCTCGATGGCTGCGCTGAGCGCCTTGCCAGTCACTGAGGCCATGCTCTCTCTGCAGTTCGAAAGACGCCTGGCTCCGGAGGGAACCGTTCGAATGCGCCGACGAGACAACACCCACGTAATGACATTGAACAACAACGCGTCCATCAACCTCTACACCACCAATGTCACGCTCGGCACCCCACCTCAACAGCTGACTGTGGTCGTTGACACCGGCAGCTCCGACTTCTGGGTGTTTGGCGCTGGCTCTTGCGACCCACAAACCGAGTTTCCGTGCTCTGGTGGCGAGTGTAGGTCGCCTCTCAACCAAAGTAGATTCATGTTTTTCCCACTTTACTAATTTCTGATCCTCTCTAGTTGACCCCAAGAAATCTTCAACAGCTCAACTGAACGATACGGACGGTTTCGAAATCCGATACGGCACGCCAAACTCGAAGGTGGTGGGCGACTATTGGACGGATACGCTGAACGTTGCAGGCATCTCGGTCAAGAACCAGATGCTCGCCGTGGCCACCGATGCCAGGAATGTTCCCCAGGGCATTCTGGGCCTCGGCTACGATGTCAACGAGGCTCAAGTCAGCGACGAAGATGTCAGCCCTTATCCCAGTTTCCTCGACATGCTGAAGAACGAGAGCATCATCAACAGCAAGGTCTTCAGCCTTTGGCTCGATGATGCTGAGGCCACGACTGGACAGGTTCTTCTCGGTGGATACGACACGAGCAAATTCACTGGCGCTCTGACCATCGTCAACCAGCAGGAAGACCCCAACACTGGCACACAGGACGCTTACTGGGCGCCTTGGACTGGTTTGTCGCTGACTGACAGCAACGGTCTCACCACGCTGTATACCCCGGATGACTTCAAGCTCTCAGCTCTGATGGATTCTGGCACCAGTGATGCGGTCCTACCGGACGAGCTCTTTGATGCCGTCACTCAGCACTTGGGCATCACCGTCTCGGAAAACAACCCCTTCTACCCATGCAGCATTCGCAGCAAGTGGCAGAACGCTTTCCTTAACTTTGCCTTCGGAGGTGCCACTGCCGGCAGCAGCGGTAACGGTGTGGTTCAGGTGCCCATCCAGGAGCTTTTCGTCGACGCCTACGATAATGGAAAGAAGGTGACCGATCGCCAGGGCAACACCCAATGCACCTTCGGTCTCGAGTCCGCATCCGACGGCGGCGGTGACATCATCTTCGGTGACACTTTCCTGCGCTCTGCCTACGTCGTTTACGACCTGGACAACCAGCTGATGGGAATTGCTCAAACAAACTTTGCTGCATCTGGAAACGGCAGCCCTCAGGAGGCGCCGAGCGGTGGCATCGCGTCCATCTCTGGTGCCAATGTTCAGACCAAGGTCCAGATTGCTGCCAGCGCCACCGCCTTCACTGATGTGCAGACCGTCACCACCTCAATCGCCGCACTACACACCACACTTGCTGGCCAGCCTACCGCTGCCGCTGACGGCAGCACCTCTGGAGGCTCCTCCTCCGACAACAAGAAGAACGCTGCCGGGCCTTCCGTTGCTGCGCCCCGCTTCTCCGTCTATGTGACTGTCGCAGCCTCCGCTGCGCTCATGGGCGTGGGTGGTTTGTTCGTGATCCTGGTTTAGAGACGGAATCAAGACAGTTGAATTCAATATGGTATGGTGGCCGTTGTATTTTATCGCGAAAAAATTTACGACCTTTTAATGCATAGCGATGGCGTTCTAAGCCACGTAATGAACAAAAATCTCATACTACAGAAATATTCTGAAAGTTCGTCATTTGCTAGCCTACAAGCACCGTGATGACGCATCAGCAAATTCAACTTCATATTAGAAATATTCAACGATAGTTGAGCAGTGTGTTTCTCGTGTCGACTGTCCGCTGTTTGTTAAAATTCAGCGGACAACCGCTTCATATTCTAGAAATGTTGCCACAATCGCTACAATAAGAGTTAGCAAAGGTGAAGCTTGATGAACGATGCCGCGTGCTGCCCAGCATCTCATCGATCCTTGCCGGCTGGACCAGGGTTGACTTGAAGTTTGTAAATGGTCCTGACAACCACGATCAAGGTCTCTTCAACTGATGTGACTTGTGTTCTCGCTCCTTATTAAGGAATGATGTTGCTCAGAATCACGTGCAATTTCGGCTCGTGTGTGCTTCTGTGGCATAGCTCCACGACATGTCATGAGTAGCTGATAGCAATCATGTCAGATATCACCTCATGAACTTACGTCAACAGTAAGTGGGAATACATGGTTTCAGCGACAACCCGCAGTCTCTCTACAACATTGAACTGTTCGTCAGTGCTCCCAAATTTCTGCGATTAATTTGAAGATCCGGCTTTCATGAGCGCCTCATGCGACCATGTCAAGTACACATAGTATTTTGCGGCATTTCGCAGCCTGCACCACTTTTGATGATGGATACGCCGCAAGGACCGTCATACTAGTTCTCTATAACTCACCAATAAGCGTTTTTTGGCGAGCGGATGACGGGATGCAGGCTGCGCCCGCTCACTCGAATGCATGATCGCGAGTCAGCATCAGCCCCTCCTCGTTCCCTGTCGACACTGGCCCGCTTCCTGAGCTCCTCAGCTACATCGACACGGCTCTCGAGCTCTAAATTGACACCACTCCAATGTATTTACTGTATCACGAGGTTTGACTTCACTGAATTTAACAGAAAATTTCGTTTGAGACCTGCGCCTCGAACTTCAAACTCTTACACACTTCTCTCTGCTTCCTCCACTGACTTTACAGTTTCGTCGAACCTGCGCTGAACACACCAATCTGCAAGGATGGCTGACGACGGATTGGCGTACGGCGACTATCATGGACGCGGTAGCCGTAGCCACGGAGGTAGCAGCGGAGGCGACGGTGCATCAGGCCAAGGAGGTGGCGAACGCGGACTTTTCAGCGGTGCTCTCAACAAGCTCAAGACGCAGGAAGGAAGGTCTGGACTCTTTGGCAAGCTTTCAAGCGCAGTGCAGGATATTGGCAACGAGCTTTCTGGACGACTGCAAGATGTGAAGGTCAGCACGCAGGCGGTGGCCGGAGCAGAGCACAGGTTCGGCAGCTTCGCCCAGCCGAGGGTTGGCAACGATGTCAAGTGGTTCGTCGACGGGTGTGGATACTTCCATGCAGTGTCCGAAGCCCTGTCCCATGCTCGAGAGTCGATCTGGATCCTCGATTGGTGGCTATCCCCAGAGCTTTACTTGCGTCGTCCTCCAGCGAAGAACGAACAATATCGTCTCGACCGCATGCTCAAGGCAGCTGCAGAGCGCGGTGTTCAGGTGAATATCATCGTGTACAAAGAGGTCGAACAGGCGCTCACGCTCTCGTCTGTGCACACAAAACATGCGCTCGAGGCTCTTCATCCAAACATAAAAGTGTTCCGGCATCCTGATCATGCTCCTGATGCACAGACATTCATATCCAGTCTTAAAAGCTCGGTCCTCAGCGCGCAGACTCTAGCAAAGCTTCCAGAGGATACGGTCAAGGCAGTCTACGGGATGAATGAAGATGTCATTCTTTACTGGGCTCATCACGAGAAACTTTGCATCATTGATGGTACAATAGCGTTTATGGGAGGCCTAGATCTTTGCTATGGACGCTGGGATACCAATCAGCATTCAATTTCCGACGTTCATCCAGAGAATCTCGACAACATCATCTTTCCTGGCCAGGACTACAACAATGCGCGGATCATGGATTTTCAGAATGTGTCTCAGCCGGAGAATAACAAACTCGACAGAACAAAGTCTTCGAGGATGGGCTGGTCTGACATTTCGATATGTTTAAGAGGACCAGTGTTAGCAGATCTCGAGGCTCATTTTGTGCAGCGATGGAACTTTATCTATTTCCTCAAATACGATGTGCGGAAGGAGGCTCGCTATGCACCAATACATATTCAGGGTACACCAGGGGCTCCTGGCCCCTTGCTACCAAGGCCTGGTCATTCGGCGCGGCCGAGCAGCCAACAAGGCCAACAGAGCCATCAAGGCCAGCAAAGCCAACAGCAGGAACAGCATCCGTACCCACAGGAGCATCAATATCAAGCTTCGGTGCAGCAACCTCAGGAGCTAGCAGGCAGTCAGCCAGGAGCACATGCAAGCCAAAGTCAAGGCAACCAGCCATACTTCCCGGGTCCGCCATCAACACAGCCTCCTCGCCAGGATGAACAGAACTTTCCCCCGCCTCCACCAGGCGGGCCTCCTCAACAATCGACACAACATTATCCACCACCTCCGGCTGGAGGACCACCGCAGGGCAGCGAGCCATACTACCCTCCGCCACCCTCAAGCGCGCCTCCCCAGTCGCAGTCTTCGCAAGATGTACCCTATTTTCCACCACCACCACTTGGAGGCTCTGAGAGCAGCAGAGGCATAGAAGAATCATCGGAACGCGGCGTGTTCTCGGGCCGAGGATCTTCGAGCCAAGGTGGAGATGGCCAGGGTGGATATGGCCAGGCTGGTCCCAAAAGATTCCACGGCCTTGAAGAGAAGAGCTTCGCGATGGCTGACAAGGTTGAAGACCGTCTGAAACATGCTTATCACGACTACTCAAGGGCTTATGCAGGGCGGCAAAAGACTCAGCACGGGACCGTGGCTTGCCAGCTCACCAGAAGTGCAGCTCGCTGGTCCAATGGCACCAATCTCGAGCATTCGGTCCAAAACGCTTACATCAGTGCTATTCAGAGCAGCCAGCACTTCATATATATTGAGAACCAGTTCTTCATCACGGCCACAAGCTCCAAGCAAGCGCCGGTCAAGAACCGTATCGGCGCAGCCATCGTGGAACGTATCATACGCGCAGCCAAGGCTGGCGAGAAGTACAAAGTTGTTGTGGTCATACCTTCCGTGCCAGGTTTTGCTGGTGACCTGAGGGACGACAGCTCTCTTGGCACTCGAGCTATAATGGAATTTCAGTATAACTCGATCAACCGTGGTGGTTACTCAATCATGGAGGAGATTGATAGGGCGGGATTCAATCCGATGGAGTACATCCGCTTCTACAACCTCCGGAATTACGATCGAATTAATGACAACAAAAGACTCCGTGATATGGAGAAGCAGATCGGTATCTCGTATGAAGCCGCTCGCCGCGAAGCCGATGACCTCATGGACCCGATAGGCCGACGCGCCCAGGACGGCACTGACAAGAATGATCAGCCAGCTTCGTACGATAACTACAAGAGATTCCAAAGCGAGGCGGGCAGAACCTTGCAAAGTGTAGGACGATGGGACAGCGTTGCAGAGTGCTACATGCTCGGCGGCACGGATCTCAAGGAGGTGCCGTGGGACGGAGATGCAGATAGTGAGATGAACGCTTTCGTCAGTGAGGAGCTGTACATTCATTCGAAAGTTCTGGTAAGTCGTGCCAAGATTTGTTGATATATTTCAGGCAAATGTTAACAGAAGGATAGATTGCAGATGATCGAATCGCCATCTGCGGCTCTGCCAACCTGAACGATCGCTCACAACTCGGCGACCACGACTCTGAGATCGCACTTGTCATTGAGGATCAAGAACCCCTGGACTCATACATGAACGGACGTCCATGGCGGGCCGGAAAGTTCGCAGCCACGCTACGACGACAGCTGTTCCGCAAGCATCTTGGCCTGATACGTCCCCAGAACGCCGAGCGCCCTGACAGGAACTTCCAACCTGTCGGCGTCCCCAACGAGTACGACTACGGCTCGCCCGAGGACCACCTGGTGCAGGACCCGCTGGCGGACACATTCCTTAATTTCTGGAACTCGCGCGCCAAACGCAACACGGACGCGTTCCGGAAAGTGTTCCGCCCGGTGCCCGACGACTCGGTCCTGACCTGGGACGACTACAGCAGCTTCTACGAGCGCTACTTCCACGACGCCGACAAGCAGGCGGAGGGCAAGGCGGGGCCGGTCGAGGCGGGCAAGGGCAAGGGCAAGGCCAAGTACGAGTGGGGCCACGTGGTGGCGGAGGAGTTCAAGCCCGGCGCTGAAGGCGTGGTCGAGATGAAGGGCTGGCTCAGCCAGATCAAGGGCACGCTCGTTGAGATGCCGCTTCGTTTCTTGATCAAGGAGGATATCGCTAAGCAGGGCCTAGCGCTTAACGCGATTACGGAGCCGATCTACACCTGATCGATCACTCTGCCAGATGAAGAGAAAAGAGAATGAGCGATCGCCTGCGTCTGCTGCTATGCGCGTGCTGACGATGACGATGATGAGGAGGTGAGATGGGCCGCGCGCGGGATGCGGCAGGCGTATGAATGAGCGAGGAATATGCGTGAGGAACAGTAATATTTTACCAACGTCCCACTGGATGTAGATTCGCACGAAACTTTTCTTTGAACTGGAATTGAACGTATTCAAAAGGGCAATGAAAAGAAAAGAAAACACACCCACCGCTGTTCACCCAAGTAGGTGCTGTGCCTTCACCCCTTAACGCACGGAGCCGGTGAACGTAATATATGACTTTTTCTTTCATCACGCATTGAATACTTTTGTTTCCCTGACAGCCGTATATTACGATCGAGAGAAAGATTTCTCCATCCACGCCAAGTCTGGAAATGATTGCGAGCGATTCGCACGCTGGATAGTGGTCCACACGCAGCAAAGAATTACCGGAGGAATGGTGCTCGCATGTTCTTCACACCTGTAGAGCTATCTCTGACATGCATTGTCCAATACAAAGATTTGACGTACGGCCTCACGTACGTGGCCTCGTCGCAACTTTGAAGGAAAAAAACCTGCAAGGAACATGACTTTGACAGTCGCTTGTACTGGTCATTTGGTTTGCTCTGCTTCGTCAGGAGCTGAGGGAGGACAAGCACAGGTGCTGAAATCAAGATTGGGTGCGTGAACATCGGCAAATTTCGATTTCAGTCATGTTACATGTCTGTAACGATGGAAATAGTCCGATCGTTAATGATCGCAAATGTTTCCACAATTCTCCTAGTCAGATGCTCAGTCCTTCGCTGTCAACTTTCCCCTCCATTGTGCGAGACTGCTCGGATGACTGCTTGAGTGATGACAGACAGCGGGAAGGCTAACGACCCGGCCTTTGGGCGAGAGCTCCCTGAGGGGAGATGAAGACGGGTTTCCGGTGAAGCACCGCAGCTATTACCGAAAGAAGCAAAAATGCATACCTGGCGATTAGCATTCGCAACTATGCGCAAAACGCATGCGTACGCATGCACACCCCACTCTTTTTTTTCTTTTCTTTTTTTTTTTTCAACAACCAACCGACCTGGCGGTTCCAGGCCGTCACGGTCACAATCCGGCTACTCGGCCGGGCTTGAAGATGACATGACATGAGCAAGCAGCTCCTAATCGAAAAGAAATCAACCCGAGCCAGCTTATTTGGTTGGTCGGTCAGCCGATTGGTCGGCACAGGTGGCGCACATTGGCACGGTGGAAATCCGCTCATGCGGTACGAGCATGATGAGGAAACGTAGAGCAGCAGTGGTGGTAGCGATTGTCGAAAGGCTACCACTACCTGGCGTTGAGCTGAAAGCTGAAGAAGGGGGTGAGGGGCGAGGGGGGGCCAAATTCGACTGATCTGCATGTATGGGTGTGGCTTGTGAGGAGGCTAATACCATGTCCGTTCTGGGTCTAAAGGAACGTCCGCGTATACCAGCCGGGCGACGAGGTGTTGCTGTCCGACATGTTCAACCTCCAACTTGCCTGCCAGTGGCCATCGTTTGTGATAGCCTGACTAGTCTGATTCCGGTGGTGAAGAACTCTGTCCGGGGCGGGATGACGATGATGACAGTCTACGGTCTCGATGATGACTGCTGGCTGCAGCTGTGTAGTGCCTGCATCTGGCTTCCAGTTATAGGAAAAAAGCACAGAACTTTAGATTTTTCACATGATGCGGATGGGAGAAGAAATCGTGCATACTGCTAGCATCTGGAGGAAGTGATACGATGTGTGTGTGTGTGTGTGTGTGTTTAGGGCACAGCGTCAAGCGAAGCAACGAACGGTAGGCTCGAAGGAGTATACGTCTCAACCTCTAACAAGCTGGCGGTGTAAACGACGAGGGAACCCCGTTCCTGTCTCAATCGGCTGGGGCTGGTTACAGGCCACTGTACGAAGAACCTGCGCCCGTATATGCTATTTAGCTGCCAATCTTTTGCCTTACGCTCTTCTCTCTTCCTCCGGGGAGATCCCGTGCCAGAGCATGGAACTAGTCCTCGTCGTGTCGCTACTGCCGAGGAATTTTGTTTCGAGAGGATCAAGCCCAGCGCAGAAAAAGAAGGTTCAATTCCTTGCCCGTCCTCATCTTATTCGTCCTCGCTCCGATGTCGACGCCAGGAGCCATCCTAATTCCTCCCTCATCGCGAGACGCGGGAGCCTGAAGAACTGCCAAACCTGCCACTTGTGGACTCAGTGGCGAGAGTGCAGGGCAAGAAAGCTGAGACTTTGTCCAGGTTGACTCTTCACGTATGGGAAGCGATTGGACAGGCAGCTTCTAGCAGGGGGACATTGAGCCAAGGTCACCTACCCAGGTAGGCAGAGGACGACCAGCTGCCATGCGACGGCAGAAACAGCAATTGCAGGGGTTCCAGATGTCTTGGAAGACTGAAACGCGTATCTTGCGGGCTTTTGATTATGCGAAGAGGACGTGCTGAGGCTACGGAGAGAACATCCCACACCACATCGCCATGAGGCCCAACAACAAGATCCTCTTCAGTCACGCAATTCACTGGCGGATATCAGCGGGTTCAGCTAGGTCCAAGGAAGAAGAAGCCAGCCTTGCCAACCGCAATCTTCCCCTCTCTCTCTCCAATCTGCACACGACCAGGTCTGGGGCTGACCTTCCCCAATGGGGGAAAATTTCTCCGTGGGTATGAAGAATGCCCAGTGCAGAACGATCGATTCCCGGTTCCCTGGTTTCTTGATTCCTCAACGCCCCGTTCCAAAGCGTAGTGGTGTATGGCATTGTGTGGGTTATCTCGACCTTACCTGCTCACTTGGCACATTGCTGTCCCAGCGATGTGGAGGCTCGGTATACTAATCAACGGCTCAACTCGAGGCAAAGGAATGCCACATCCAAATCTGTGTTTACTTTAGGATATCAAAACCAATTTCTAATCAAAGTATTGTGATTCTTTTCCAGCACCGATTCTCAAACAGTAAGGAAGGACGATTTTATCGCTGCCGCAACCGCCAGCGCACTGAGTCCTCGTTTTCCTCTTTCCCGGGTTTCCCTTGTCGCCTTCGTGTTGAAAGCCTACCAAAACCGGAAGAATACACGATGCATGGGAAACACTAGGACCGGACTCATCATCCTACCTTATGACACGGCTCACGTTCACCTGCAGCAGCCAAGTCCTCAGGAGGCACCCCTCGCGCATTGTGAGCCCTTGAGGAGGAAGTCTGTGCTATGTCAGTGGCCATACGAGCAGCAATCAGCGAGAACCATCTACCCGCAATTGAGTCCGGTTTCCAATGCGCCACAGTCATGGTCATGTCCCGCAATGTGCGATAGCGACCACGAGTCTGCTTGCGCTGTTGAGGACTGTTCCTATCCAGACCGCATATGCGACCCATATTTCTTCTGTCCCCACACGCGCGCGCGTGTGTGGGCCCGCCTTGAACTGTCCGATTGTAGCAAAGTCCTCCCCTTCTCAGCACCAATAGAAGCAGCGACGTCTAATGAAGCCGAGCTTGTTCAATCTCTTGCCAAGTCTAGGAAAAGTAAGGAACAGGCTTGAATAGCCTAATTACATAGAGACCAAATTCCTTACGTTAACGTTAATCTGCAGCGACTCGAACAACCACCTCGACCGGTGATCATCACCGTAAGCGGTGGCGAACGACCGCGGCGGACGAAGCCACGAAGCCTCCCAAACAGTCCTCTCAAAGTCCTGCATCGCACGTCGTTCCCACGTACGTACGCACGCACGCGAGCGACGCAATCGCCATTCGATCAGTCCCTCTTTCATCGCACCGATGCCGGCCAATTTAGGGTCCAGAATGACGGCTCGTATCGTAAGTAACGAGCAGCACTGATCTCCATCAAGTCAGCGCCCTCCCTCAGACCACAAAACGCCAAACGGCCTTGTAAAGCAGCTGAACTCTTGTCCATACGGGGGCATCACCAGTACTGAAGACTTCACTTGAGCCTTGCCACTCGAGCGTCGGGACATTCCTGTCATCAGATTCCAAGAGGCCATCAGGCGGCGCAGCTTATAGCATCGAGCGTTCGGCCCCACAGCAACAACACAGTGAATAGTAATCGTCAAGTCACCCGATCATTGTGACTAGCCAAAGTCACTGTACGCCAACCGCAGGTAATCATTTCGGAAATCAACCCAAGTCTCGATATCATCACGTCTGAGACGGGCCAATCTTTTACTCCCTCGCCCCCCTTTCGGTCCCGCTTAATTCCGCTCACGGAGAATTTCTTCCCCCTCACGGAATGGAATTCATCCGCCTCGCAACCGTTTTCTTTCGCCGTTCTCCCCCATTCAAGCGGGTCGGATATTCGAGACGAAGCCAACTCGTAGGCGTTTCGCTGGCGTAGCCGGCGTAGCTGGCATTCGGCCGTGTGGTAGCAGTACATGGCGGCACAGCAGACTTAGGCCCGCGTCAGATAATTGAGGAATTATTCCTCAGCCCAAGAAAGTCGTCAGGCGGGCCAGGCAAAAAGAAAAAAAAAATCATCACGCGTACAGCGACTCGAGACCGTAGTTGGGCGCCAGGCTGTGCCAAGGATGAGTTGGCAGCAGCTTTCGGAACCCCCAGCATCGTATTATTGTTGTTGCCTTGAAATTTTCTCCCGCCTCCTCTCCGTGTTCTTGAAATGGCTTCTTCGGTCGTTTTCATTTCAAGCTGATGAGAGCAGGTTTGGCAAAGGAAGCAATGTCCCCCGTTTTTTTTTTGGGGGGTTTTTTTTTGGGTCTTTTTTTGCCGTGATGCTCGAAATCCAGTCTCTCCTCTTCCTCGCCTCGCAATGGGGTAACGAAACGGAAAATTTTTGCATGCCAATGACGATAGCGAGAGTCGGCAGCGCTGAAACAAGAGGAAGTAGAGAGCAAGAAGCTTGCTCGGAAGCTCGGAGATGCATGGTTTTGCAAAATCAAACAGAATACCATACATACGCACATACATACCCAGGTACACAGATGCATACACGCTTCTGTTCTTTTCATTTCTCAGTCTTTTGTGTTAGATTTCGTATGTCACCGAGTGCTTTGTGTCCCTTCATCTGAATCTTGTTTCAACAAGCGCATGATGAGTGATCACAATCCTGTTCTCTTGTTTCGTTACCGTAGCTTGGAGCTTTTGCTCATTGGACATTTCATTGTCACTGAATTGAGCAATGACCTCAGATGCATACTCATTGGGTAACCGGGCGCTCATTAGAGCTGCAGATGCTGTGGCATTGAGCTAAGATGTTTCATGCTCGTTGAGTAGCAGCAAATAACGACTTTCAAACCCCTGCGCGTTCATTGAACGTGTAAGTAACAATAGCTATCGATGCTTGCTCATCGAATAGATCGTGGCTTTTTAAGGATCCTGAGTTTACATTGATACTGCATATGGTAGTGATCCTGAATGCCTACTCATTGAGCAGCAGACCGTGAAGCTTTTGAAAGTTGATCAGTCTCAGCATGTCGAGTTCATTTTTCATGTTCGAATTCAAGATCAATAGGTTGGCGTGAACCATCGCCTACATTGAATATCATGTATCGTGGGATTGGGAGCTTCATGCTCATCTGATTCCATTCTTTTATACACACAAGTGCATCCTACTGACACTTTCGAAATATATTTTAATGACTTCGCTTTAGGCGAAAAATCACGTCTCTTTCCATCATTCAGAGGCACTACGGCCCTGTATCTGATGTGAGAAGACAGTGGCCTTATTTGGATGTTAGAGACTGTCTGTTGCCCGCTATGACACTGAGACTTCATGGCCTTATGTGCTTGTCGCTTCCGCGATAGGCACAAGATACCATCAGCCTGGCCTTTGCAGCTAGCGGGCTTCGTCTTGCTCTTCATTCTAGGCCTTCTTGACAGCTTTGCCGCCGCCTCCGCTCTTGATCTTCCTGGCCTCGGGCTTGTTGATGTGGTGGTTCGGGATCCAGCTTGCATCGTAACCGCCAGCAGATCCGCTCGCAACGGCCGGTCCGTCGGCGTCGGCCACAGTGTGCTGGTTGGTAGAATCAACCTTCTTGCCGCCGAGTGACTTCTTAGCACGCTCGCCCGCCTTGCCACCCTTGGCTGTCTGAGGGAACAAGGTCGTGATCCAAGTGTTGTAGATGAAGTAGACGGAACCAGCAAAGAGACCGGCAAGCATGACATAGAGGAAGATCCTAGAAAGGTTGTCAGCTAGTCGCTTCTTCTTATTATGATGGACGAAAGTATTCTATTCCATTGGCCATTGCCTCTGGACAGAATGCTGACGAGTCGGATGGTTCAATGGCAATTGTTCTTCCCGTTATGAAGACATCACCCTGCTCCCAACACTCTTCTCTTATAGCATGTTGGCTGGAACTCACAGCTGAGGGTCGAACAGGCTGGCATCAGGCTCCACCACGCTGACCGTTTCGTTGTACGCATTGACTGTGAACACGCCGCCCTTCTCAGTGGTGAGGACAGCAACGAGCTGGAGACGAAGGTTCTGTGGATGGAGCTCTGTCGCGAACGAGTAGCTGACCGAGTCGGTCTCTCCGGCTGGGATCTCGACATTGTAGCGGGTGCTAGTGAGGTTGCGCAAGTTGACCGATGTGTCACCGTTGGTGCGCGGGTCAGGGGCCCACAGGTTGCCACCTACAAACACCACCGACACCGGCGATGGCTCGTTGTTCTTGACAGAGAGCAGAGCCTGGGTTGTCTGTCCGTTGACCAGTTTTACGCCAAAGATCTCGCTGGCCGGAAACGAAGTGCTGACGGTCACGGCAAGCTTCGGTGCAGCCTTGACTGTCTCGTCATCTCCAGATGCAAACGCATCCTCCTATGTATGGAAAGATTGATCTGTTAGCTAGTGAAGGCGGCAGTCTGGAATGACCTAAAAAGTGAGGCAGCTGTCAGGTTCAATGACAGCTGTCCACTAGTGGCTAAAGCACCGTTCGATCGCAACGGAAACGGACACGTACAACTTGAGCAAAAACAGGCAGGAGCCTGCAGGCGAGGAGAGTAAGCGATGAGAGGTTGACAAAGCGCATTTTGGTTGTGTTATGGCGATGCTGGTTGAGTGTTTTGGTTGTTGAGAGATGAGCTGGACGGAGAAAGCTTCCTTAGTTCTATGCTTACTGACGTGTGTGCGGCAAAGCTGGCTGGCGGCTGGAGTTAAGCGAGTTCCAGCTATGGAGGAGCCGCACTCTACCACCGTCATTGTCTGTGTCGTGTGGACGTTAGATCTGATCTTTCTCAGCTAGTGCGATTCATGTTGTTTGAGCCCTAACAACCTTCGAACTCGGATGTGATCCAATGGATCAGTTCCTACTTTAACATGAAACCAAAAGTTTGTTCAAGCGTTATAATCAATCAAATTGCAAATTCGTTGAACCCTTTGGTCTCTTTCAACGTAACCGTTGCCATCATAGTCTTATTCAAAGACGACGCAAAGCTCTTACATTAGCTATGAGTGAGAAAATGAGATGTCGCTACATGGTTCAAATAGTACTAATAACTAGGAATACGATACGTATCTGGTCCCAGGGTATCAAAACGCCACTTGATGCAGTGCAATGGAAGACAATTTGAGCTTGTAGCAGCAGTAGCTGTTACACGGAACATCAATCACTTGTTCTTCGCTTCGGCTGCCGACCCGCCCCAGCTCCATCTTAGCATCGGCCAGTAATGCGTGGTCGTCCGTCTGCCCCATCCTGCCACCAAAAGGAGAATGTCGTACAGACCAAGAGGGAGTAGGTAGCGAAATAGAAGCTCCAAGTATCGCCACGGTGCGTCTGCTCTTGGCTTCATCAGCTCGCTCCTGATCATCATGCTCTCTCCCATTTCCTCGTCTTCGTACATGGAAGTGAACAGCTTGTCAGGTTCGGTCATCAGATCGTCAATCTCGCTGATCAGGCGTGAACATGCCTGGAAGATGAAGACTGTTTCCTGCACTATATCTTCTCTCTGCTGTTCGTCCAGCATGCCTTCGGCATCCAGCATGCGAGCTTTGAATTCATCTTTGATATCCTGGCCATCGCTGTCGCCCTCGAAGTGCCAAAAGCTGAGACCTGCTTCGGAATTTTCGCTCGCTTCGTTTGTGTCCTCTGTGGTGGTCTTGGGAGACAGATGCCAGGTGTCGCGAGCCTGCAACAGCTGGGCGCGAATCCACCGGCCACCATTAAATAAAGCCATGTAGAACACCCATGCATACGCGATGAGTACATGCGGCTTGGCCCGTGATACGTGGTGAATGTGTCGCACAAAACTGCGAAGCTCCGGATGTTCTGGTTCCGCAGGCCTCAAGATCGAAGACGCTGCTAGTGTCGCCGGGTCTTCATCGTCGATCTCCTCGCCCTGAATCGATGCCTCCTTCGTTCGTACCTTGTCTCTGTCATCGTACCAGACCGAGTTCGACAAGGTCTCTTCCCCGCTGACACTCATCACCCAGCTTTCTAACTCGCCCAAGCCCTGGCCGAGAAGGTCTGTCAGATCTGACCTCAGCCGGTCCGCTCTGTTCAGCTGTGGAATGTGCAAATGGACGAGGATGCTCATGAGAACCGCTTCTTGCAGCGACAAATCCTCAGCTTTGGGAGTCTGCGGCTCAACGCTCACATACCGTGCCCAAGCGGATTCGAAAGCGTGATAGACCGGTAGCATATGCCTGATTCCGACAGCATAGACGGCCGGGTCTTCAGTGTTTGGCGGCAGCGCGAATGGCAAGCGTGCCATGATGGTCCGGTTAAGATGAGTATGATACGGCTTTGCTGCAGCGTTCATAGATTGAGTCATAGCTGGTCGATCAGTCGAGTTCGCTACAGAAATGGTAGAAGCTATGGTCGATGTTCCTGGAGACCGAGTCGCCTCCATATTGGCGGCCATTGTCTCTGAGACGGTCCCCGTGTGGATGGCTTTGGAATCACGTCAATCAACAGCTTTATTCTTCTTGCTCAAGATGAAATGTCGCTAATAGGACTAGGAGTTCTTCTATTGAGTCTTTCTTTTTAGATGGCGTGGGATAACAAGAACGAAGAAGATGAGGCGGCAGGAGCAAGTGAGAAGGTGGCGGCACCTTCTTGAAGGCAGAAATGGCTAAGAGTCACGACACAAGGCCGCATGTTCACGTCAGGCAGGAGGCAAAGAAGATGAGTTAACACTAAGACAAGGCAGACTGTACGACGGTGAAAAGAGTGGCCGCCAGCTTACTTTTGCACAGACGAAGGCATCAACTTGTGCTCAGAGGGCCCAGAAGGCACACGGACAGCACAGCAGGGCAACAGGGAAGCTTGTGCACCTTATCTTGACACGGGAGCGGTGGCGGGCCAGGCACAAACCTTGAATGCAGGTCCAGCTGGGCGGGACTTGTGGGCGCGTAGTGAATGGCGCAAAACAGTGGGAAACTGCAAAAAGTCGATTGATGGAAGTGCGTCAGATCGCGTGGATCGACACTACCGGAGTAGCCACCCCGCACGTGCGTCGGCCTCAAGTTCCGGTCATATGCACGTTGCTCATGGTCCAGCTGCCTGAAATCAGCCTACGACATGTTTGAAGCCACGCGCCTCATTCCATTATGGCTCTGCACTGAATCATTTTCTGTTCGAAATTGCGTTGGCTGCATCTTGTCAAGTTGGTGACAGATTCCAAAGCCAGCAGCTCACTACTACATCCTTTCTGTGTCGTCCTGAGTTTTCCAACCCTACTCCATGGTGTTACAATATCACGAAAAGACCGTGCTATACCACCAACAGGCAGCTCCTTCATATGACCAGCCTTCTGTATCGGCGACAAATGTGCTTGATCGTCGATTTGTCTTGTGTTTTTGATGCTGTGAGACCGCGCAATCTTGACACGCCGCTTTGCACACCGTCACAAGCCTGTATGACGATTATGCTCAATCATTTGTTGCGCAGGTACTTGTGTATGTGCAACACGATAAGGCATAGCTCGGCCATCGCTCGTGCCACAACTATAACTGGTCTTTCGGGATCTTGGGTACTTGGGAATCATCAGATGAGCCGAGCCGGTATTGCGTGAGACAGACTTTATTGAAGTCAGAGCCGGAAACGTGTTTGGCATCTCCCATTGAATTTTAATACAAGCCTGAAACATATACCGTCCAACTCCTTCCACCGTATGAATACCCACAGAACCACTCAGCTTCATTAAAACACGTTCATTCATGACTTTACCATGAGCCTAGATCATGATCAAACCGTGCCAGCTCTTTCCCAGCGTCCTCCACGTCTTTCTTTGCTTTCATACGCATGTAAAAAATTGGGCAGTCCCTGCTCGAACAGATCACCTCGCAATGCATGCTGCCTTGGCATCGCTGACACTGCGTCCACAACCGACCGAATCTGATTTCAAGCTGGCTGACCTTGTTGAGCGTCTTGGTATAGAGCTCACCAACTCGGTGCCGGTCATTCTCGCACACCGCGCCTTCACTTTCTTGCTTGCCCACCAACGGCTTCTTGCACGCCATGCAGGTCTTGGTCTTCTTTGCAAATTTCATCAAACCGCCCATGGTGGGTGCAGCAACACTGATCGATCGGGTGTGGTCGCCCGTCAACAGTTGACCCGCCTTTTTCTCGCCCAGAATTGGCTCGAAGATACGCGTGAGTGGCTTAGCCAGTTGGTTCTCCAAGTAGTATTTTGTGTCAATTGGAACATTGTTTTCGAGCACGTAGATAGGATCCTCTGACCGCTCAAAGTTCTTTGCGCCTGCTGCGCCCTTCACGATGACATAGGCAACTCGGTCGCCAAGTGCTGGTGCTGAACCGGCGTCACGTTGATGCATTCGCTTTGCCAGCTCGACGTGTGCTTGCTTTCCAGCGTAGCCGCCAGTGTCCTCATCGCCATCGCCGATGTCTTTGGTCAACGCCTTGGTGATGACCAGCTTTGACATGTCGACCTTGTTTTGCAAAAGGTCGGATATCATGTCTTTCACATAGTCCTGCGCGCCTAGAACATCCTGGTCGATCAGGATTTTTCGGAGCACAGTTTCAATGACTGTCTGGACCAGGCGACAGTTGTCACGACGCACAGTCTCAATACCTTTCGTGTCCATCTTGTCCCACTTCTCTGGCTTCGTCCAGTAGAGTCCTGCGTAACGCTTCTTGTTGATGAGCAGGTACGGGAAGTATATCTTTTCGAACTCCAGCTTGATCGGTTTGATGAACTTGCTGGACACAAAATCTGCCGCGTCTGCGCCCAAACGCATCGCCTCAGCAAGGTCCTTTGTGCCAAACTTGACCATGACGGAATCGGTATCACCATAAACGACCTGCGCATCGTGCGAATATCCGTTTGCTATGGTGTACCGCTTCATGACCTCCTCTCGCGTCTTCTCAATCATCTGACGACCATAGGCTGTTGTCGAACTTGCAATCTCAAGACAGGGCAGTTTCCCGACTGTTGCACCCGTTAAACCGTACACTGAGTTGGCAGTCACCTTTAACGCGAGCTGACGACCGTTGAGCACGGCCTTCTTGAAGGCGTCAGTCTCCTGGGCAAGCTCCCTTTTGGCCTTTTTTCGTGCGCCAAGCACCTCTTCAAAGATTTCAGTAAGCAACCCCTTGCGCAGCTCCGCTTTGCAAAAAGCATCACCGTTGGGTGTCCTGATGTAGTCGACATTCTCCTTCAGCTTGAAGTCGCTGATGGCCTTCTGATTCAAGAGAGTGGTGTAGCAAAGGTTGTGGGCCTGTATGATACTTGGGTACAGAGATGCAAAATCAAGCGTTGCGATGGGGACATCGTAGAAGCCTCGCGTAGGCTCGATGACTGTCGCGCCCTCATAGTTATCAGCGGAGCCGGCGTTCTCCTTCCGAGGCAGGTTAGGTATCACAAGCTTCTTTTGTTTTGCCTTCCGGAACACTTGACTAAGGAACTTGACCTGCTGGCCTCGGGACAGGAGATAGTTGAACGGGATACCAGTGACTCTCGCCATCTCGGTGTAGTTGACCAGGCACATCAGCTTATCCATGAGTCTTTGCGGCAGATAGGCATCCTTCAGACAGTATACAGCTAGACGACGTCTGGACTCTGGCGTGCCGTTGTGCAGCTCCGTGATCATGGTGTGATGCACGTCTTCCTTCTGCTCGTTGAGAAAGTGAGCAGATACGGAATTGAGCGTATAACTGCGCAGGTGATGATCTCTTTGAATGAGTTGCAGTAGGTCCAGCTGGATGCGGCCATTTGTGTTGATGGTCTTGGTTGTCCTGCTGCCAACCTGTTTGCTTGAGAATTTGTTCTCTCCCAATCGGGACTCCTTGTTCTTCAGTCTGGTCCAGTATGGAAACTTGCCGCACTTCAGTGATTTGGCCCTTTCTACAAGATAGGGGAAATCGAAATTTGAAGTGTTGTACCCAATAATGACATCCGGATCAACTTTTTGCAGAAAGTCTCTCCAGGCCATCAACATCTTGCTTTCGTCATTGAACTCAAGAACTTGCGTGTTGACAATCGAGCTACAGGTATCCATGACAAAGACATTGCGTACAAAAGGCACCTGTTCACCGAAACGTGTGACCACGTTGGCGATCTGAATGATAGGATCAATCTGTGGCTCGGGAAAGATACCTTTGCGACCCGCGCATTCGATATCGACAGAGAGCACACGCAAGGGAGCAATTTTGGCGTACTCGCCTTCGCTTGAATGAGCAATCAGATCCTTGTAGTCGACAGAGGCCTCGATCTGACAGTTGGAATGGCGGTCCCTCTGGTGTATCATTGCATATTTTCCCGCTGGAACCTCCACCCAGGACATGCCTGCAATACCAGTATCGATCATGAACCGTAGCACGTACTCGATGTTGTCGAATGTTGTGAAGTCAGCGTTCTCGCTCCACATACCATTATTGAGACTTCCGTGGTCAAACTTGCTGCGAAGCTTCGGCATGGTTTTCGGGTCAGCCACGCTGATCTTCAAATGGGCTGTCAATTTGTTGCCCTGAAACCCATAGAGACTCTCGCGCTCGCAGAGGGTTACACTGGTGATCTGTTGGCCATATTCCATTCGTGTCTGGATGAAGTTCCGGTACGGCTCACAGTCTTTCGGTTGGAAGCCAATAGGGGCGGCAACGTAGAGGTAATGCTCGAATTTCTGGCAATGCAGCATGACTGAGTGTCCATCCTGTAAAATCACTTGTTAGAATGCTGGCTGAGTAGGTTCGACGGGTAATACACACCTGAGTAATGCCATACAATCGCACAGTTGTTCGACCTCCAAGTGTATCCTCCTCGGCATCGATTTGTTGAAAGATGAGAGGGTCACGCTTCTCGTCAAAATCGGTCAGGGCAGGGCGATCCCATTGCTGGTCCCGCTCAGCGTTGTTGTCCTTTAGACCTGCAATATCCTGACTGAGCTTCTCAAGGACCTCTTCTTCGAAATGACTCTTTTGTTGACTGGAGCCCGGTACCTGTGAGCTGGTGGGGGTGTCCAGCTTTCGTCGCTTTGCAGAGGGCGTGATGATCTTGACATTGCGGTGAGTGTTGGTAGAGTCACCAAGGACTCGCCTTGTCGGTGTTCGCACCTCTACAGACATGTTGACAGCTGGTGTTGAAAGATGACAGTGCCTGTCCAGATGTGGTGGCCAAGTGTGCAGCGGAAGACGAAGACTAGAATGAGGGCCATTTAACGGATGACGCGCCAAAACGCGTCCGAAGCGTGCCCGTGCTACCAGAGACCAACTTTTAGGAGTCTTGTCCGAAAGAAGATTCGTCGCTTTGCAATTTCACTAGCATTCCTGCAAAGCTTCAAGGCTTACTAGTGCTTCAAAAATGTTTGTCTTGTTTTTGAATCATTCCGACTATGTAGAAAGCATGTTTGTGGGTCTGCTGAGCAGTCCACGAGTTCATAGACTTTTCGACTCGTGTCGTTGCAGCCCTTGGGTCGCCGTAGAGGTCCCAACCGCATTTCGCACAAGAAAACGGCTACTTGATCGAGCTACCGATGCTAGTAGTGAATGAGGTTGTGAAGGTAGAGATGGTAGTCATCATCGGAAGGTAGCTACTTTCGGAACACCACCTCTAATCTTGATTGAAGTCACTGATCACGGAGCCGTCTATATGCTACTGAACTTGATCTATGTTTTCACACTAGCAGTACTTGACAGTGGGCTTAAAAAGCGCCCAGATCAGGAGTCTAGGGCGTCGACACGGGTGTATCAAGATAGTAATTCCAGACAGTCTTTTCATCAAATACAGTGGTTGAAGTCGTGTTTGCCCTGTCTTCAAAACACAAATTTCAAATCTTGCCAATTGTCTGAGTGCCTATACCTAGACTTCAGCGAGTAGAAATAGCAGTGAATTAAAAAATCAATCTTCGTGCGACTCCGGTCTCAATGGTTAACACACTGGGCACACATCTTGTATGCTAACACCAATCAGACTACTGAGAGCTGTCTAGAGCTTGCAGCAGTAGAGTTTTCATTCACTGGAATAACAAACTCGCTCACAGGCCCAATGGATTTGTCAGATGACAGCCTTGGAGTCTTCGCGGCACAGACTTGTGGCTTCTACCCTTTATTCTTGATACCAAAGGTGGGAAGAGTTAAGAGCAAGCCACAATGCGGTCAAGAAGCCCCTCTCTCCCCACTGCAATAAACTAGAGTGCCACGAAAGCCGCAACCTCGCTGCTACTGAGACGTCGACTCATTGGAGACTGACAAGGTAATGCTAGCGTAACGGCGGTTCGTGCATTCTTAAGCAGTGATCGTCGCTGGGCATAGGAAACCCCCGAGTCTACTGGGAAGCACCCGAGTCTGTTGGGAAACCCCCGAGTCTATCAGGAATTGCCCGAGGCGATTATGAAACCCTCGGTCGTGAGGAATCGGGATAAGGTTAGGCTGGGAAGCGGTCCTGTTCGTGCAACTGTGAGCCATTCATTGGTAATCCTGAGCCTGATTTCTACAAACTGCCTACAATAGCGCAATCCTCGCTACTTTTCTCGCGGGTGCAGAGCACCGAGAGTATGAGCGTTGACAGATGCCCGATCCGACCATCACGCGCTGGTCTTGTCATCACTGTCAGTCCCTCTGTAGCCTTTGCAGCTGGCAAAGACCACTTGAGTAATGACTTGCCTATTGTAGAAATTGGGGACAAGATTTGCGGAGAACCTGGAGCGATGGCATCCTAAATACTTGTTCTTCAACGGCTTGTACTGAGTTTTGCTTTGTTAGCCGCTTCGACCACCGAGCCGCATTAAGGTTGGGAAGATTCGTTCGTGTTGGACTGTAGTCAATTGAGATTCTTATCCGGCAGCAGGTCAGCATGCAACCCCACTGACGAAGATCTGTCCCCTGCAGGCTGAGACTTCGAGGAAAAGGCGTCCCAAGTAGATGATTATAAGAGAGTAGGTAAAGACCACAGGATTAAGCCCTTTTTTCCTCTATCGTAATCATTATCTGATACCATTCACTTTGGGACAATCTCATTTGTTCAACCCTTAGCCGTCATATCTGCAGCTTCAAGCAGAATCGTATCAGACTCGACCATGGGACTCAAGCACAAGGCTCTCTCGCTTCCTGGCCCTGGAAAGGACTTCGAGATCGTCGAGGTCGACACGCCAACACCCGGCCCGAACGAGGTCTCCATCCGGATAAAGACGACAGCTCTGAACCCAATCAATGTGAAACAGCAAGCATTCGGATTGTTGGTTCAATCATGGCCCGCAATTCTGGGCAGTGAGGGCACAGGCATTGTCGAGGCCGTCGGTTCCGCAGTGACGAAGTTTAAGCCCGGAGACGAGGTCATGTGTCTTGGAATGACTTTCCAGGAGATCCTCACAGTGCCAGAAATTGTCGTTGGTCTCAAGCCCAAATCACTCAGCTTTGAGCAGGCAGCCGCGGTGGCGGGAAGCTTCGGGACGGCGGCATGCATCGTCTACAACCCTGCACCCGGTGGCCTCGGGATTCCACTGCCCTTCCTGCAGGGCGCCGCCAAGCAGACGCAGGACAAATTCGAGGATGCCAAATCAATCCTGGTGCTGGGCGGTAGCGCCGCTGTCGGCGCGGCGCTGGTGCAGCTATTACGAATTACCCTCGGCCCTAGCGTCAGCATATTCGCAACCTCCTCCCCCCAGCATCATGCTCGTCTTACCGGCGAGCTCGGGGTGACGAAGGCGTTTGATCGAAACAGCAAGACCCTAGCTCAAGATGTCAAGGCCGCTTCGCCAGGTGGAAAGGGCGTGGACTTGGTCATCGATGTCACGGGAGCGCTATCTGGCAATAACGGTCCTCTTGAGGCGCTGAGCGAAGATGGTCTGAGAACCGTCGTCATTGTCCTGACCGGGAAACCTATCGAAATCCCAGAGGGCATTCGGCAGATTGAGATCATGTTCAGGTCTGTTTTCGAGCAGCCCGGTGCAGAGAATCTCAATGGAACTATCCAGGAGTTGGTTGACTCTGGCAAGTACAAGCAGCCGTACAAGGAGGAGGTGGTGGGCCACGGGCTAGCTGAAATTCCTCAAGGTATCAAAAAGCTCTCACAAGGTGTCAGTGGCACCAAGCTGGTGATCAAGTATTAAGACGAGATGAAAAGGCGGGCGAAGGACTTGATAAGATCACGCCTCATATGAATACATTATACTCATGGTAAATATCAGATACATGATGCAGCGTGTAACACCGCCGACGCTATGCTTATAAGAACAAAAGTGAGAATCAAAAGTATGCACAACATGGAAAGCCGTGTCCGACGGAAAAGGTGCTAGAGCGTCTGGTTCTAGGCATTTTCATCTTCGTCATCATCGTCACCACCACCATCATAAAGACCATCTAGGCTTGCAGTGTCGTCAAGATCCTGGTCCCTCATATCTTTCCTGATGGCTTGAAGGGGCACATCGTCGGCATACATGCCGACGCGGCCGAGGAGGCGATCAGCTTTCATCGGGCTTCGTCGGCCCTTGCCAGGAATACCTGCCAGCCCTCCACTAGTGACGAGGTAATCGCCATCTTCCATCTGGGTCTCATCGAGTGCGCGACTATTGTTTACGACAGGGTACCGTGCTCCTGACCCCCAGCCGGCACGGCGCTCGCGCGATTCTTGTTCTTTCCATTGTACTTCGCGTCGCTGTCGTGCCTCTTCTCGAGCCCTGATCCAGGACGGGTTCGGGACCCATTGGAATCCGTCGCCCGTTTCTGTTCCGATAGGAAACGGCCACAGGATTGGATTCGATCCAAAGAGCATTCTGAGATTCCGCTTCCAGCCCAAATCAAAGGCGTTAGGCAGATTCTCCGAGTCCTGCTCGTCAAGATATGACTCGTAACGCTGCCGCTCCCGCTCTTTCTGAGCCTCTTGCCAGTCCATGTCCGAGCGGGATGCAGAAGGAGCCGAGTAGCGACCCATGCTAGTTGGAGAGGCCCGCTCCTCGCCTTCCTCCACTCTAGTGACGCCAGGAATGGCGTTCGCGTGGAGCTCACGGATCTGCTCGCCGTACTTGTGCATCAACCCTTCGCTTTCCTCCGAGCCTCCTGCGGATCGATGGTCACTTCGCAGGTGCTTCTGCAATGTGCCCAAATATCTGGTCTTTTCTAGTCGCTCTATGGTTGTCTGATTGTTGAACGCCAGGTGATAGTGCCAGCCGGTGAATCCTGCCATGACAAGCCCAAATATACCAGCCAAAATGGCGACCAGGACCATGTTGACGCTAAGATTGCTCTGCCCTGGATTGAAGTTGGCATATTCTTTGTACAATTGTGATCCAGTGATGGCCAAGCAGGTCCAACAGAACAGAGTGACATATGTGCAGAATAGCACGAACGCCTTGTAGTTGCGTAAACCAACGCATGTTGCGATCCACGGGCAGTGGTGGTCCATTTTCAAGACACAACGTCTGCATGTTGAGCAGTGATGTGTACGATCAGGCTTCCGCGTCTGACATTTCTTGCAGAATCTTTCTTTCCCGTCAGATTTGACAGTGATGCCTGAAGTGAAAGAATCGACTTCATGAGTCGGTAGCTCCGAATACGAGTGGGGCGCAGAATTTGTGGTCGGAGGTCTGAGGGGAGACCCAGGGTCAGTGAATGCGGTGACGGTGTAAGTCCAGTTGAGCATCAAGTAAAAAGTGACGACAAGCGCTGCAAATACCGTCCCTTTGACCGAGGTTTCCCGCCATTTCATGCACAGGTTGTAGCACACCCAAACAGCCCAAGTCGTCAGGCTGTAGACGAGAACCAGAGGTATCCTGATGAATATCCACCAACACACTCTCTCGCAACGGCGGAGGATTCCCTTGCGTCGCCGCGGCGACTGGGTTGGCGAATCCATGATTTTGATCTGAGGTCCAGTGTTTTCAACAAGTGTCACTTCTCATGGTGTTCCGCTTCTTTCTTCCTCCCCTGCTCTTGAAAATGTCGAACACTCCTTGATGATAGGCTGGAAAGTCACAGTGTCGACAAGGCGTGAAGGCGACGGGCGCAATGGATACTGTAATATGCTCGTTATCTAGATGGCGACTAAATTATGCTGGCACGTTCCGGAAATGGTAAGGAGCGTGAGAATTCCAATTATGTGGGATCATGGCAGGTATACCCAACAACATATGACAAATGTACGATGTATTTGGCATGATACGTATAGCGCGGACTGCAAGACCGAAGGCAGCAGAGTCGCGGAAGTCGCATTTACCGCGAGTTTAATGCGCGGTAACAGCCACAGCCAGCGGGTTCTGTGTTCGAGGTCCTTCCAAGTCACTCGCCACGACTCGAGCCACAGACAGAGCTTTCAATTCCAAGCTGTTGCGCCACAGTGAAGTCGCGCTTTGACTCACCGTGGGCAGTCCGCATTTTCGTCAGTGTTTTGCAGGTAGAAAGCGCTATCATAAAGTTCTCAAATTGCTACATCCTGTCAGCCAAAGCCCCATTCCAGGCTTAAGTGACTTCTGGTGTGGCGGACAATAAAGATGATGTGGTGCGTGAGGGACATTTACCGCTGTAGGGTGTTTCAGCCGTGGAATCGGGCTGGTCAGCGCGTCGCTATTCTTAGGCCCTCCGTCCAACCAAAGGTTGGGCAGGAAGGCGATGGCTCACGTTGGCCTAACCTGGACGAGCTGACGTGGAAAGCCCTTCCAGTTTGCTCACCTGTTTTCATCGAGTCTCGGCTGCTGTGAGACGGCAGGCCTCTGGCCTAGCGTACCTGGGTTGGGCAATTTCACTGGCAAGATCGTAAGAGTGTGGCTGCCGGCTGGAAACGCGACCGGCCGCTAGCACAAGTGAGTATCAGGCCGCCAGTGGCTGCAGAGTACGAGAACGCGGTTCAGCGGGCAGCAGAGACCCCTTTGTCTTGGGAGCCGCAGTAAGGAGTTGATCTACAGCATGTTTCCCCACTGTATGTCAGAGTTTCTGCCATGTGCGTCGCGTCCTGCTTGGCCCATGGCTGTGTAGAAGTATTACTGCAGTGTGTTCAAGCAACAATCTAGTTGATGCAGCCAGCGAGGTGGTCGTCGTCACTTACAATCCCTTGAAAGCGACCGCAACTACCTTCACCCATTCTTCACCACCTTCGATTCCACGCTCGAGTGAACTTTCTAACACTCATTCTCGATCATCACGCCTACCTCTCTTCATCACCTTCGTTGATCTTTTGAGGCCCGCTGTGTCTTTCTCTCACTTACCCGTCATACGCTACAACAGCAGTTTCCTCTGATTCATTCACGTATTCGAGTCTTCCATTCTAACTCTCATTACGGCTCTTACTCCTAAACCTATCTCAAAAAGTTTCGTCACCAATATTTTTCTTTTCAGAAGAGATAGGACTCTGGGAAGGACAGCCCACCAACCGTCGTGTGGCTACAGCTACACCAGACAAATATGTCTTACCAGGCCTACAATCCATACGTATCACATTCAGAGGCCTTGAGACCTACTGTACCTCAAAATACCTCCTACGAACCGGTCAATGACCACGATGTACCCTCACCGATTGATAGCAGGTCAAATCCCTTCGGCTCCCATTACGATTACAGCTCAGATAATGTGAGCAATCACTACTACGGTGCTGGTACAGGCGGACACCACGCGGGAGACCCCAACTACAATGCGTACGCAGACGACATTCCTCTCCGAGAACATCCGTCCAACCCTTCATACGATCCTCCACCTGGCGCTCCTCCGGGGAATAAAGCTCCCATGGTAAACGAGGGCGCACTGTCTGCAGATGAGCTTGCACGAGAGGAGCGAAGGAGAAGAAGGAGGGAGCGGGAGGCGGCACAACAGAAGGGTGTCTTTGCCATCGGCACAGGCAAGATCCCATATGTCGTGTATTTCTTGACGCTGGTGCAAATTACAGTTTTCATTGCAGAGATTGTCAGAAATGCAATCCTGACAGGAACGCCGATCGAGATACATCCAACTTTCAACATTATGATCGGGCCGTCACCGTACGTACAGATCAACATGGGCGCTAGATACCTGCCTTGTATGAAGGACGAGACGGATAATGGCATCACCAGGACGCAGCCGGTTCCCTGCCCAAATGCGACGACGATTACTCCAACTGACCCTTCAGCTCAATGCACTATCGGCCAGCTCTGTGGACTGGGCGCCCCTGCCGATGAGTTTCCGTTGAATCAATGGTTCAGGTTCATCACGCCAATTTTCCTACATGCCGGACTGATTCATATTGGCTTCAACATGCTCCTCCAACTGACGCTCGGCCGTGAGATTGAGAAGCTGATTGGAAGCATTCGCTTCTTCCTTGTTTACTTTGCCGCTGGAATCTTCGGCTTCGTTCTGGGAGGAAATTTCGCTGCAAAGGGACTTATCTCTGTTGGTGCCTCGGGCTCACTCTTTGGAATTCTTGGCATCAACTTGCTCGATCTGCTCTACACATGGGGCCAGCGACAAAATCCCGGGAAGGAGCTGATATTCGTGTTGCTCGATATCGCCATTTCTCTCGTTCTTGGTCTTTTGCCAGGCCTGGACAATTTCAGTCACATTGGTGGTCTGCTTGTGGGCATTGTGCTCGGAATCTGCATCTTGAGGTCTCCAGATGCATTGCGAAGACGGACCAGGTCGACCTTCAACCCTCATGAAAGCGATGGAACAACTGTGGACGCCAAAGGCAACGTGCGTGCGAAACCCACAGATATCACCGAATTCACCAAGGGACCAGTAGGATTTTTCAGGGCGCGCAGCCCATGGTGGTGGGTGTGGTGGCTTGTGAGGGTTGGTGCGCTCGTCGCAGTGGTAGTATCATTTATCGTGTTGCTCCGGAATTTCTACATCTACAGCAACCAATGCAGTTGGTGCAAGTACCTGAGTTGTCTGGTAAGTTTTCAAAGCAAGAATCTGCTTCCTCGAGCATATCTCTAACGTGTTCTGCAGCCCGTCACGACGAACGGAGTCAACTGGTGCGATATTGGAACTCAATTCACCCAAAACACCTCACAGCCTCAGAACACTAACATCTTCCGTCGCGACTTTGCAGCTGTCGATACTTTTGGGTACATGTGAGAAACAGGGCTTGAAATTTGGGCCAGCTAAACTTTGGGCAGAAGGCAAAATAACTTTGAGACATGGACATTAGCGTGGGGTCATGAAGTATGCCATCAGTATCAGTGAGCCATCTGCTCGGCGTGCATTCGTGTTTTCAGCCTTTCGGTGATAGCGGAACAGTCAGTGTGCATGAATGCAGAATGGCCTGCTAATAGCCTGGGTGACAGACTTTGCATCTGTCGTGACAATTGAAATCAAACTTTGGATCAAAACGACGGATTCTCCATAACACAGACGAAGACTTGATTTTCTCTACACGCCATAAATGCCAGTATTGTAAAACATTGAGCTCGCTTCAAAATAGATCGAGGCTCCCTCCTACTCTCCCTCCCACATCTCATATCTTCGAAACCTCGCTCTCCGGCTTGATCTCCACGAGGAGCTTACCCGTATTGACGCCCTTGAAAAGCTCAATGAGCGTCTGCGGCGCCTTTTCAATGCCACCGGCCACAATCGTCTCCTTGCGCTGGAGCTTGCCCTCCTGAAGCCACGTGGCCAGCTCCTTGCGTGCCTGTGGCCACTTATCCTTGTGATCGAGCACAATGAACCCCTGCATGCGGATGCGCATCTTGACCACATTCACGATATTGCGCGGTCCCAGGGGGTTCTTGCTGTTATACTGGCTGATCTGGCCGCACATTACGAAGCGGCTGAAGGGCGCGGCGCGGCCGAGGCACATGTCCAGGATCTCGCCGCCCACGTTGTCGAAGTACAGGTCGATGTAGTCGGGCGTGGCAGCGGCGAATTTCTGCTCGAATTCCGCGTCTTTGTAGTTAAGCGCTGCGGCGCAGCCCAGCTCGCGCAACCACGCGCACTTGTCCTCGGATCCTGCGATGGCGACGACCTTGGCGCCCTTGAGGAGCGCGAGCTGCACCACCACGCTGCCCGTCGCGCCCGCTGCGCCGCTGACCACTACGTTGTCGCCGGCTTTGACCTGTCCGATCTCCAGGAGGCCGATCCAGGCGGTCAGGCCGGTGCCGCCGAGCACGCCCATGGCGTCGGTGGTGCGCGCGTTCGATGGGACGGAGGCGGGGGAGACTTCGCTGTCCTTCACCACGGCTACTTCCACCCAGCCTGGCCAGCCGGTCACTAGGTCGCCGACCGAGTACTTCGATGAGCGGCTGTATCGTACCCGTCCGAGAGCACCGCCGCGCATAATTCCGCCAATGGGCACGGGCGGTACGTAGGAGCGCGCATCGTTGATGGCTCCACGCAGGGCTGGGTCGAGAGATAGGTAGAGCACGTCAATGAGGATCTCGCCGTCCTGGAGTGAGGATTCTTCGGGCATTGGTCGCTCCTCTAGTCGGAAGGTCTCGGTTGGGTGGATGTCGCCCGAGGGCCGACTGTTGAGCACGTATACCTTGTAGGTTGCCATCTTGTCTGTGTAGAAATTTCTTTGTAGGGAATGACGAAATGGAGTACAGGGGAGATACACGATACAATTCTGCAGCACAGTATATAGAAGTGCGATCAAATTCTACAGAAGGAGAAGGAGAAGGTATGAGACGACTGAGAAGAAGCACAGCAGAACGGGAGCCTTCAAATATGGTGGCTCTTCAACTCGTCAGAGTAGCAAATCCTTCTGCATCGAATATTCAACCGGCTTGATTACTATAGCGGTAGTGGGGCATTCATAGCAGACATCCTACCGAGGCTCTCAAGAGTTGGTGGTCTGAGCTCTGACCAAAGTCTTTTCATGTCATGTCAGAAAATGTCAGAATAAAGGGCTGTTGAAAAATTTCTCGACATGGAAAAGTTCAAGTAAAAGCGTCAGCGATGCCCCTATCGAAGAACGTAAGCAACAAGCCGCTTCAAATACCGTGAATGAGGCGGACCACTTTTCAGACCGCCCAGTGCCTTCTCAGAACCCTAACCCTATCTAGATACCTAGGTATATACTGCCCAATTGAGTACGACTGGAGAGTGGCACAGTGATTAGCGGACTAGGTCGTTGGGCTCAGCGGGCCGCGATGGTGGACACCTCTTGCAAATCTCTCCACACCTCCCGCTACCACCCGCTAAGCCCGCTGGATCGAAGTCTCTGCACGCTCAGCTCAATTTTTTATATCTTTCCCATCCACAGGTTTTATTCGGAATGATTAAGCGTGAGAAACAAGTGCTTGACCGTGACTGATTGGCTGATATTTATAAATGAGATTCATCATGTTCAACTGCCATTAGCTCATGAGTCGTTTGGATCGCTATCTTGCCAATTGAGCTACTTTTTGGCGGGCTTCGTATAGACTTGCTCATGGTGGCGTATGCCATGGAGTGAAGCCGTATGGATACGTGGCTCAAGATACCATCTGGTATTTCAATTAGACATTTTGCTAATGAACTTGATTGCTTCAATATGTACCAGCCAACCCACGATTTTTGTATGCATACACGATTTCTCCTGAAGAATTCCCCTCATCTGCTAGACGATAGCCAGTGCAAAGGCCATTGGTATTTTCAGAAGCGTTCCACCCTTTCAGAGGTCAGACAGCTGGGGGTGAGAGGAGCCTCAACTCCGTTGCTCTTCATACTAACTGTGGAGATGATCAACCTAAGCCACGATCGTTGCTCCAGCACTTCAGGAGAAGGTGATGTTGGCCATAGAAATCTGGTACGAGTTATCGTTGGTGAATGAAGCCCATGAGATCGGGATAACCTTTCCGGTTGAATCGTAATTCGGGTATGCATTGAACGAGTAAGACAGGCCGCCATTTGGACCGTTGATTTTGTAAATGGAAACAGGTGCAGTAAAGCCACTCGCAATGTCGTTTGTTTTGGAGTACGACAGGTAGACTAAGATTTGATTAGCGATGCCGAATCAAAGCCCTTTAAGAGCTAGAGTAACCTACCACTGTTGTCAATACCGGCATCGGACTGGAAAAGGAGAAGGTAGACACCGTAGACTGGCGAGTAGAAGATGTTGCCGGTGCCTGGACCGTAGTACTGTCCATTCAAAGACTGCTGGGTCCAGTTGAAGATGTTCGCAGCTCCGTTGTCATTGTACTTGGGCAGGGTGGTGGACCACGCACGACCATTCCAATACGAGTATTGGGAGCGGTCAGACCAGGAACCTTGCGGAACGCGAGCCATCTTGAGGCCGTTGCTGCCCGTAGTGTTGGTGATGTGGGCGAACCTGCCACTCGATCAGAACAATGTTGCAGGACTTTCAAGCCAGTTGATGAAACCTACGTGTACAGGTAACCGTCAATCCCTGCAAAGGAAGAGAATGTACCATATGTCGGCTCGCCTCTGACGAAGAGCTTTTGCACTGGCCTGGTAGCAACGGGCCCGTAACCGGTGAAAGAAATCTGCACTGGCGTGTTGTAAAGGTCGGCTGGAGTACCAGCACGGATCGCGTTACGATCTACCACTTGGGGAAAAGACACGCCACAAGCACCGTTGCACAAGGTGGTGATCGGCTGGTTCGGCCATATGCCACTGGAAGTTTGGTGAGTGACGGAACCAGGACTTGAAAATTGGACAGTACAGTATGTAGTGGAGATATTTGGCCAGTATTCGCAAGATAGCGCTTGACCATCTCGATTCTATACCTGTATATAATAGAAATCTTATAACTTACGTAGCATAATCTGATTCACCATTGTCTTCTCTGCGTCAGCCAGCTCTTTGTGGGAAATCGGCGCGGTACATACTGTAAAAGTAGGGGATGGCTTGTCTGGGGCCCTTCTGAGTGGTACCAAAGTCAGTCAGGCTGTTTATGGCCTGTCCTTGGTAGCCGGAGACGGCGATTGAGTTGGAGGTGAAGTTGACGACGTTACTGTTGTCTGAAGCGGGCGGCTTGCCGTTATTGGTGTAGAGCCCATCAGAGAACCAGATAACATTCAAGCCATTGATAGTTGCTCCGCCACCACCATCGCGGTAGATGTTTGGCAAGCTCGATTTGGTCGTACCCAGAGCCTTTACGCTGGTTTTAGGAGGCAACGCTGCTGCGCGCTCGACCAGTGCTGCTGGGAGACAGTGGACAAGTGATGCTAAGGCTAGAAAAAGAAGACTTTGAGCAGCCATGGTGATGTGTGTTGGGCACGCAAATGTACAAAACTGTCCCAAGTGCAGAGAGCTATTTCAGACATGACTCGGGTTTGCCGAACCCTTAAATACATTTGCCGCTCAGCACCAAATGGGGTATACCCTGTGTATGCCCAGGTGCCTGAGTGTGAGTTTGAAGGATGAAAAAGCATAATCTGCTGAGCCACATATCTGTGATGGGAACGGCTGACACGTTGGAAGGGTAAACGGATCAGATTATCGAGAGTGACAATGGCTTGCGAGGGACTGAGCTTCTAGGCCGTTCTCAGAAAATGTCTAGCCACCCCAGTAGGTAAGACATAAGGACTGCAGCAGATGCTCAGAGAAGTCATCTTTTCCCACGATGATCCTAAATAGGATACAATGGCGAGATCAGACTGCCCAATTGCCTGAGACCAGCCGTCTGGACGATATAGCAGTCGCCCAAGGTCGGCAGTGCTCGAAGAATTTTCGTCACAAACTCGTCTGTAGGTTGTCGATAATTTGCAAAAACCGGAATCGCGCCGGCCCCAGTCAGTGCTGGTGGGCAGGAGGAAGAGGCAGTGTGCAATTGACAGGGATGGAGTCGAGCAAGGATTCTTAAGGCTGCGAGGCGCACACGCGAAGCTCGGGTATGGAGGATGATCGCAAGTCTTTGCACATTGGGTTTAGAGCACATGCTCGGCGGAGGTCACCGACCAGAAAGACATGAACTCGACTTTAATAGCTACGGGTTCCTGGTGAACTAAAGCCACGAAAAGTTTGAATGTTGTGTATGCACCCTTATAACTTCGTCAAGTCTGGAATCTTCAGACCTGAGTTGATTCATGCAAGTTCTTCAAAGCAGCTAGACAGATTTGAAGGGCTGCGAGTAATCGGAACTAGATCAAAATGTACCCTGGTGAATCCGTGGAATGAGTACCTACCAGGAGTGTCAGGCGGTGATGTGTGGCGGAGGCGATGGCGGCTCAGCGTCTGCTGCTTACCTACCTGGGTAGGTACTTGTCTGAGGACTTTCAAAGGATTCAAAAATGGTCAGAAACCTCGGTAGATTCAAACTGGGCCCGATCTTCTCAGCCAGGAACCAGCTATACCTGTTCATGCTTATCGGATCAGACCTAGTTTCTACCGCGTTACTAGTCACTGCGACTATGGATGTGCGAGCCTCGTGACATGGGCTCATTCATTTTGTCGGACGGTAGGAAATCAGGCAGACGCGTACAATGGCACAAGTCATCTAGAAAGTCGAATTTCTCAGTCACACCGCTGCACAGAGAATGACTCTACAAAAGGTGATATCTTACTCAAGTTCCAGTGGGATGATTGTTTGCATCGAGACATGGCATTGGTTTACGAGGATGTTTCGTGCGTCTGGTATATCTAGATGCGATAAGACTATATCTACCCAGCCGGATAGACTAATCTGAAATGTAAGATCGAGCTTGGATACGACGCTCTCTTTCTCCCAACTCGTCTATGACGTTTGCTCTAGTCTATCTAGTACTTTTTGATTGCTAACGAAAGTTCCAATTAGTTCGTTACCAAGAGGTAGAAATCACAGAAGTTAGGTATTTTGAGGAAGCAAGACAGAGAGCTCTCACGTGACACAGTTCAGGACACGTATACCATTCGTCTTCCAGTGGGGTTGTTGTACGTCCACCCCACCGGGGGAAGATGGAGTCCGAGATATATACCTAGGTAGCTACCCAGATGGGTACTCAGGTGCAGGCCACCGGGAGGTAGATGCACCCATCCCAGTTGCTTCTACAACAAAATTCTTACATCAGCCGTCAGAATGTTCAAGTTTGGCATGACCCCGACTGAGGCTGCGCCTGACAGCCGCATCATCAAAGTGGGCATTATAGGGTTAGTCAGGACTAGCAAAACCCAAGGGCTGAGATACATGCTAATTGGTCCGCAGGTGTGGTATGGTAACGCAAGTTATCCATGTACCCTTGCTGAACTCCCTATGCCATCGTTTCCAGATCACGTATCTCAGTGACGTCTCTGAAGATGCCATGAAGTATTGCCAGTCCAAGGTTGCAGGCTCCTTGAGACCGAAGATCACCAGGAGCGTTGAGGAAGTCTGCAACTCAGCAGAAGTGGATCTGGTAATGATAGCAAACAACCATGCTTTCCACGCTGCCGATGCCGTGCTCGGGTTACAGGCCAACAAATTCGTCTTCATTGAGAAGCCAATCGCACTGACTTTGCAAGATACCGACCAAATAATAGCTGCGGACAAGGCTGCAGGTGGCTCGAAAGTCTTCGTCGGTTACATGAGAAGATATGCCGCGGCGTTTGTTGATGCTGTGAAAGAAGTCGAAGATATTGGACCAATACGCTATGCTCGTGTCCGTGATATCATTGGACCAAACTCTGTCTTCGTAGGACAATCCGGCACGTACCCCAGGACTTTCAGCGATTACAGCAAGGTGGACTCCGATGCGTTGAGTAAGAAAACGCTTGACGACGTGGAGCAAGCTCTCAAGGCAGAGCTTGGAGTTCCGCATACAAAGGAGACGGATATGATGTGGCAGTTTCTGTCCATTCTCGGCGCACACGATCTCAGCGCGATGCGAGAGATTCTCGGCATGCCGAAGGGTGTCGTAGGATTCTCGCCATGTGCCACTACCGGCGCGCCGTTCTGGAGGTAAATGCCGTATCAAAGGACATACTCGCTGAGCGACTGACCATGATAGTGCAATTTTCCAGTACCCTAACTTCGCCGTCGCGTATGAGTCGGGTGTCGACCAAGTGGCGAGATTCGATGCTTCGATTGAGATCTTTGGTGACACGAAAACCGTCAAGGTGTGCATCGACACCCCATTTGTCAAGGGCCTGCCAACCACGATGGTGGTCAAGGAGACTCTACCGGACGGATCGTACAGAGAGTCCACCGTTCGACGGACCTATGAAGATCCGTTCGCGCTCGAGTTTCAAGCAGTGTATGAATGGATTGTCGACGGAAAGACTCCCAAAACGACTCCGACCGACGCCAGGCAGGATCTGGAGGTTTTGGGCATGCTCATGAAGGCTGCTCCTGTGTAGGACATAGCTCCCAAAAACAGACGGCGAGAGACAGCAGATTGGATCAAGCTACTAGCTGCTATGTGAGCGCTCTCACCAGCTAGAATTCGCCAGTCATAATGTCATAGGCTTGAGTGCTCAGAACCTACAAACAAGCGAGTAGTAAGCCTCCGCATTGACTGAACGCTATGCAGAGGCTCTTATGCATAGACTGAGGGCAAAACATAAGTAAAACAACGAACTGCAGTAGCTGCAGCACGTGCAAAATACAGTAGGCAAGCAAGCAGTGCTGACTTTCGTATATAGCACAACAACAATACAGGACCTCCAAGAGGACAGCTAGATCAATGATGCAGTGGTAATATCATGCAAATAGTAGTAGTACTCAGCGCACCATACAAGGCGCGAACAAACAAACAAATTAAACTACAGTATAGTAACGAACGTGTGTGTATGTATACCATACTCCATACATACCTCTCTGCCCTTCTTACTTCGATGCAGCTATTCGCACTCCCAAGGAGCCTCACGTTACGTGCCCTTCCCTACTATATATTGACCAATGGCGCAGGACTTCACATGAGCAACTGTGCGCAGCACAAAAAGAAGTAACAATTCTGATTTCTGGCGCTCAAATCTTGCTTTAGAACATTTGACCCCAATGTGAGTGTCTATCTCCAAAAGGGGCGGTTCAGTGATAGATTACGCTGCTCTTAGAAAGGGTGATAATGCCGTACACGTACCAGGTTGGTTGAACGATTAGCAGGCTTCCGCCGTTCTGTTGTTGTCTGGCGGGTAGCGGGGGGTGCTAAGACAGAAGAGGAAGTCAACTGCAAGCGATATGACGTTTCAGAGAATAAGGTCTCGCCATGATGCCATTCCCCGCAAACCCCCCTGTTCTCCCGCCCCCAGCTCGGAGACCCAGAAGATCGATATATCAAGAATGCTCGAGCCCCCGGCAGCCCGACGTCAGCACGTTGGGACTCTGAAAGCTACCCTCTCCAGTCTTCCGCAATTTTGACACAAGCTCAGAACCGTCATATTCTGTTAGGGAAGCCTTGTAATTGAAGCGTCATCTTCGAGATATATTGGCCTGCCCCTCCTTCTCATCATGGCTGCGTCGCGTCTCCTCCTCCAGACCTCTCGCAGACTTTTATCAGCCAATATCTCAAGGCCTAACATTCTCATCCCAGCCACTATCAGACACTCCGGCAGCATGGCAACATCTCACCTCGCAACGCTTGATGTAAGTGCTTCACTTCTCCCCCAAGGACTTCCTGTGACCCAGTTCTGACATTATGGCGAACAGACTTCGCTCAAGCAGCGCCTGCCTGCGAGCGCACTCACTCTGTTTGAGGCCAAGGCGCAAAAGCAGCTCTCCTTCGAGCAGATTGCTCAACACATCGGCCGAGACGAGGTTGCCGTAGCTGCTCTCTTTTATGGCCAGGCGCGCGCCTCGCAGGAGGACGTCACCAAGCTGAGCGAGCTACTTGGTGTTCCTGAAGCCACGCTGGCCCAGCAGCTGGCTGGATACCCAGATCGGGGCAGGACGCTAGACATGCCGCCCAAAGAGCCCCTAATATACCGGTGAGTACCTAATGCATCAACTAGTGGTAACACTCTCGACGCTGTGTCGATGTGACAATGGCTGGAAGGACAGACTGCGACGTCAGCTGCCTTGCACGACATCCTCCATTTCTCTTACTTTCTCTGTCCCTTCCATCGAAGGTTAGACATTGAATAGGCCTTCGTGCTGACACAGCAAACCAGACTCTTCGAAATCGTGCAGAATTATGGGTATGCATACAAGGCTGTCATGAACGAGAAGTTTGGCGATGGGATCATGAGTGCCATCAGTTTCAGCACTCACGTCGACAAAGAAGTCGACAAGGACGGCAACACCTGGTGCAAGATCACACTCAGGGGCAAATGGTAACTCGAACACTATCACGCACAAGAGAGTTCACAATGCTGACGTTACTCAGGCTCCCCTTCACTCGTTTCTGAGCCTCTAGCGGTAGAATTCCGACATCGCCTCGCTTGTACAAATACCAGGACCGTACATTGAGAATATATGAGCCAATGGTGATCGCGACTGTGCGACAGATAAGCTTAATCACAGAATCAAAGAATTATGTTCTTGCATCGAACGCTGTGATGCTCCGTTTATTTTCTCTTCAATGGTAGAAGCTCTATGTACCTTCTTCATTCATGCCGCTTTGACTGCACCGGCATTGACACTCGCATCCCCATCCTCTACTCCCCACCGCGTCCATACAGCAACTGGCATTGCTAAGTCACGCGACGCGTCAGATCAAGCAGGCCGCTTCCAGCATCGCTCCTTCCATTTTAATTCACAAAGCCCTTATTGACTGCTTGTTCGGAGACATTCCATATTTCCGAAACCCACACGCACGCGTTGTTGACTGCCAGTGGAATTGACAACAACCTCACTTGTCCCCGGTCCACCAACCATCCTCCTTCTGTTCCGTTTTTTTCCCCCAACTCCAGAAGAAGCGAGCGAGCAGCCTGAGCACTTCTGATCATTCCCAGCTTCAACACGATAGCATAGAGTATAAGAAACGACAAGGGAAAATGGAACAAAGTTCCAGCGCCGTCAAACAACCGGCCACGAACATTACACCCGGGCGTGGCCTGCTGGAGGAGAAGAAACCCAGCGACGAGTTCAGCTTCCTGGCAAAGTATCGGGAAGATCCTTGGAATTTGCTTCCATACACAAGCTTTGGCATGGAAGACATCATAGATAGCGACAACGCGGAGATTGCGGCGCTAGGTGGGGTTCTGATACCCCAAAATTCTGGTAAGACCCACCCATACTGTCCGTCCTCGACGCCAGACTTGGCTTGAGTTTCCTGCTGCCGTGATTGCAATTCACTTATTGTAGTGGAAAGCTGCATTGTGTGAGAATTAGCTTGTCTCGTGAATCCGATGAACCTGGCAATTAGTGTCAGTCACAAACGAGCCAGGCAGTCGCAAAATGCCCTACAATAACGCCAGCTGCTAATTTGTTCATAGAAGACATTAAGCACAGGTACAAATTGCCTGAAGAGCTTGAATTCAGTTTCCGTCTGGGCCGCAGCTTCTCAGACAACTCGGCCCAAATCTGGCTGAAGAAGCTTCGTCTTCGCATTCGTTTGGTGAACCCTGCTCTCAATCGAGAGCAGGTTGATAAAGCTCTGCAGAGCGTTGTTCATGCGAAGGTGAACAACATCATCTTGATCGCCAGAATCGAAGAAGAGGCTGCTTCGAGAGCTGTAGAAGAGGCAAAGATGGTCTCCAAGGGTCGCAGCGTCGTTGACATGTTGGAAGATCAAGAGCGGCAGTTTGCAGAAGAGCCAATCGACCTCAATCAGGATGACTTGCGCAGAATGGGATGGGGCACGTTGTTTGGCCGAGGTATTGACGATCGCGAGAAGAGCAACAGTGGCTTTCGCCATACTCAAGGCCAGCCTGTCACGTCCACACCGGGCCGGCACCCACACGAGCCACTCACTGCAGTGATTGATGACGTCCACCAACCTTCCAGTAATCATCACGTAGGCAACACGAAAACATCTGCCAGTGCACGCTCAACAGAGCTCAGGCAGCAAGGCTCCTCCAAACACTCGGAGCAAAATAAGTCTCCTGCAAGCACAACATCTCAGGCATACGCACAGCCTGTTGCACAGTATTTGACACGGCCTGCGCCTTTGACAATGGACAACCTTGCTGCGCTGTCAGGCGATTTTTCTGATGAGATGGATTCGAGGGCTTCGCAGCAGCGGAAGAACCACGGAATGACTGGAGGCTACGAGGACAACTATCAGGACTCGAACAAAACTACTCAGGGCATGATGCAGACCCACGCTGGCCCCAGTAAACAACAATCTCCTGATGCCAGAGCCTCCTCATCTCGCAAAGAAAATTCAAATCGTCAGCCAACGCGCCTTTCAGCTGAGAGCCAAGAGAAGAAATCCCATGTTCGCCCTTACAAAGACGTCTTCGAGAGCTCCAGTGAGAGCTCCGGCGCTGAATCCGATGAGATCATCAAACCTGACAAGAGACGCGCCGAGAGGACTGGAGATGCGGCTCACAACAACAAATACATTTGTCATTATCCAAAGTGCCCGCACAACGTCCCTGACAAGGGATTCAAGACCAAGTCCGCACTGAATCAGCACAAGATCATGTACCATGACGTCTGTCAGATTTGCAACCTCGAATTTGCCAACTTCAACGCCCTTTTGATGCACAAGCAGATGGATCCCGCTCACATTGCCTGCTGGGTCTGCGGCCTGGATTTCCACACCCCAACTGCTCGGGAGCGCCATATGCTCAGCAACCACCCACGCTTGAAGAACCTTGAGTGTCCTGGGTGCGGCCAGCCGTTCTCCACCAGCCCAGCATTCATTGGTCATGTCGAACGCAATGCCTGTCAGGGCATTTCTGACGAACAATTCAACAAGGCTCGCCTCATGATATCTAGAATGAAGGAAAGCATCCAGGCCGACGATCCAAGCCAGATCAATCCATATAAAAGCTTCAGCTCCCAGAGAAAGAAGGTGCTTGATGCCGGCAATCGTAATGACTTTCCGGAGCTTCCGAACACCTCAATCGGCTCAAACACAGGCGCGCAGCGCTTCGATCAGCCCAATGCTTCGGTGAAACATTCCTCTGCCAACCCTTCCATTTCAAGCAAGCACATGCCCCTGAATCCGGCTGCCAGCGATGCAGACAATTATTGGTTCAATAACAGTGCTGGAAACTCGAACAAAGCGAACGACTTCGACACGGATGAGCTCAATTCTGAAGGTAACATAGTGGGCCATCTCGAGAAGATGTCACTGGAACAGCCAGAAGCTGCTCTGGCTGCTGACTCACACGAGAAGCGTCTCCTTGAGATGTATCGCAAAATGGTCAAGATCGAGACGCCACAACCGCCGAAAAATGTTCACGACCAGATCGTCTTCGAGGGCATTCCGGGCCACTACCAATACAGCCCGACATATTTTCGCACCAAATTTGGAACCTATAAATGCCCCCACAAGTTCTGCTACAAGCCATTTCAAAGCGCTCGCGCCCTTGACGCTCATCTGCGCTCTCCCAAGCATGCCGGTCGCGAGTTCAGATGCCCTGAATGTCACACTAGATTCCACTCTGCACAGGCCATCATTGCGCATATGACAGATGCAAACGCCGAGTGTGACATCAAGCACTCGCCCATGTTCAAGGAGGCTATGGAGGTTGCCAGTGGCGCCTTCCTGACCGCCTCTCATGACACGTTTGGCAAGCTGACCATCGAAACCCAAGAGCCGGACTGGTCTAGATAGGGTGCTCTGGTTCTGACAAGATACCATCAAAGACGTGATACACTGACAAGAAACGCAATGAAAGGGGCCAAATACCTCCTTGCAAGCTGATAAGCTTGATATGTACGAGCACACGTGGTGCGAAGATTCTCCTTGAGACGACTGTACTTTTATCACGAAGCATGATTATGACCCGAACGCTGGATTTGTGCAATGAGCAGCACATGTTTTCTCAGAAGAGCGGAAATTTGAAGACGAAGCTAATGGCAGGATGCACACATGGAATCTACCGGTCCATTGTTGGATGTTCAGCTGGATACAACAGAGACAACTGCACGATCGAAGCATTTGTTCTAACAAGAGAAGGAAACAGCTGGTATTGACAATGGCCGGACTAGACAACAGATCACTCTGGCTGATCATCATCAGATACAAGGGCAGGTGGATGAATAGTCGATGATAGAGAGTGAGATCGTAGTGCAAATACCTGATGCTTCACTGTGCCGAAAGCCCTTGACAATAAGGCTTCTACGATAACGATTAACGATAGCTTGAGATCCCAAAATGAAAATTTCCTTAGAAAATCAACAAGGGTGCCATAAGATGAACCTGCTGTAGCTATTTTGGAACTTCATGTAATCATGTTTGACAATCTATTCTACCTGCCTGCATGCCAGTAGCCGTCACAGCCTAGTTCTATGCGAACACAACGCTCACAAGTCCTTTCGATACAAAATGTGGCCGAGTTAAGCAGGCTGCCTCCGTCATTCACCGGATATGTAGCGACGAAAGATAGAAGAGAGGAGAGAGAAAAAACTTGAAGAAGAAGAGATTCATAGACATTCAGCACGCAGCTTCGGCTTCATGGCTATCAGATCACGCCGAGTCCATTCTCATTCACATCTACCAATGTACTCTGCTTCTTATTCCTTAGGCACCCAATTGCCCTCCTCATCCTTCTTCTTATCCCAATTCCATACCTCCCAGATCTGATCCAGGATAATGTCCGAGTAAGATTTGCCATCGTCCAGCGCGCGCTGCTCCTCCGCAAGGCGCCGCTCCTTCCACCCTTCCTTCTCTTCTCCCATCCACACCCGCCGCACCATGCCGCCCACGCCGCCTTCTCGCTCATCTGCTTCTGTGCCTGTTGCCCAGCTAGCTTCCTTCTCTTTTCGTTCCTCCGTTCTTGTTGGGTTCGACGATCTCGAGTCCTCCCCAGCTGCGCTTGCCAGCACCTCAGCTTGGCCATGTGCTTCGTGCGCAGAGCCGTTGAGACGCCGTTTTATCCAGCCTAGTCCAAGGCCTCCACCATCTTGTGTTATCGCTCGTTCCGCCTCAGTCGGTGCGGATGGTGCAGGCCAGCCATGCCGTCGTGCGTCGGCTTCGACTTGTTTCCGTGCGCTGATCAGCGCGTTCCGCATGTCGCTGCCGACTGCCCACCCCTCGCGCTGTAACGCGACGGCTCGTCCTCGGAGCTGCTTGTATCGCTCCAATCGCCACGCTGCGGCTTCTCGGTCTGCGGCTAGGGATTCGTGGATGCTCCGCGCCCGATCTGTGGGGAGGGAGAAGCGCTCAAGCGGAGATTCGTGATGAGGTTGCGTGTGGAGGGAGGTTGGTAGGGAGGTCGGAGAAGAAAAGACTGGTGATGGTGATGAAGACGAGTCTGATGTGGGTTTTTGCTGCCTCGCTGAGGGCGGCACAAAGCCGAATCGTTCTCCTGCCACGCTCATGATTCCCCTGCCATTGTAGCGCTCCCGTACTAGGTGGTTCGCGCCGTAGATTCCCATGCCGCTCGCTGCGAAGGTGTAGAGATCCAGCTTGCGTGGCGGCATCAGGATGATCACTGGCGCCACCACAACTGCGGTCAATGCCAATGCATGCTGTACTGTGGCGGGATCATAGGTCGACTGGCCGGTCGAGCCATTTGGTGCAGGCGGAGAATTTAAGGTTGGTGTTGACGCCATAGCAGTGATGCTGGTATATTATCGGAGGTAAAAGAGAAGGATCTTTTGGCGCCCTCAAGCAGAGGTAGGCCTGAGCAGAGCTTTGGAAGCTTTCACCACACGATTATGGACATCCGCGAGATGCAATTGAGCTATACTTGGGCTGATGTCTTTGTTCAAATTGAAAGAACTAGAGTTGGTAAGCCCATTCAAAAATTTGAGACCGCTTAACAGCAAGTGCAAGAGGACTCAAATGTTATATCGCATTGAAGCTCGCAAGGCTTAACTTTCTCAAAGGTTCGACCGATTGGATGTGGGCCAAAAATGTTGTAGCTCGAAATGAGATCATTGACTTAAGTCCGGGAGCTCAGACGCGTTGCGGAACTGTCACGTCTTCGTCATGGAATTGTACTAACTGCCTAGGTATTTACGATTCTAGTATCACTCATCTTCCCTGTTGTGTTTTAATGTGTATGTGAGCTTTGCGATTGATTTGCATGTATTTCCTGTTTGCTCAGCCAGCACCCCAGCACACGAGGCGAGCTGGCTTTTTTTTTGGGGCCCAGCCCGTTACTCCTTCACGAACAGCGAATGTCGAGCAGCAAGGCAACTCAAAAGCTAAAATAAAAAACTTGTGAACTTGAATGTCACTTCAGACCTGTTCTCCCAAGCAGAACAAGTCTTTCGTGATCAGCATTGCAGCCCACGTCTTAATTTCCATCAATTTCTGTTTGACCAAAAAACCATCCTAAATCACCAAAAATTGCCGACGGAAGCAGGATTTGAACCTGCGCCTCCGAAGAGAACTGATATCGTACGAATTCGAGTCAGTCGCCTTAGACCACTCGGCCATTCCGCCTCGGCTTGAATCGAGTCGAAAATGCGTTTATATCATTTGCGAGAAAAATCGAACTTTCCCAGACAGATTCTGCCGCTTCTTAGACACTTTCCCTGTTTAGCACGGCTCACCAGCAAATTAGTTTGTCAATGAGCTGCTACAAGTGATCTTTTCATTCCATTAGGACACATTTCTGTGGCTACGGTGGCTGACTGGTGTTCGATATCGATTATCAGAATTGTCTTTTTGCTATGACGAGCCGTTCTGATAAGATGGGCGACTTCTTGTCAGTGAGCAGTTGTGAAGCTGCAAAGACCCATACAACATGACAGACTCCCGACCAATGCCAAGTGACAGACCACATTCGCTCAAGCCTACCGTCCACTGGCTCATTTTGTAGAGTGTTGGACCGATGAATACCTGGATGTTCATAAGTTCATGGGGCTGCGACTTGCTTATCCTCTGACGGAGCTGAGTTACAACCAGGGTTGAGCACGTCGATGTGATCACAGAATGCATACGACTCATCGCGCGCCAGCTGCTACAGTGGGCTGTGCAGTGGGCTCATTCGCCTTATTAACGACTCTGACAAGTATGGAACACCAAAGCTAACCTAACTGGACAAGTTTGAGAAGCGGATGGACTGCAATGTTTTCGAAGCCATGGGCGACCTTTTCAATGTTTTGCGCGGGTGTAAGCCGACACGTTGCGGAAGCCAGCTTCATGCACGCCTGGATGGCTATGAACAATCATTCAACTAGCAGACTTTTTTCTCAAAGCACCATGAGTGAGCATTCAAATGCAAGAGCTTCAAGTCTCCTAGCACTCATCACCTGATCTGATAGTAGTCCGCCGCGTACTCGAGCAGCCAGCTCTTCTCGATCTTGGTGATATCGCGGATGAACGTCTTTTCTCCAGACTCGACAATCTCGCGAAATATCACCCAGTCTGCCTTTCGGTTCTGTTGTTTAATGTTAGCTCATGTTTACAGCGACAAGAAGTGAGGGGCTTCTAGTGGTGGTGGAAAGATAAGGACCAGCCACTCACAAACATCAACGAGCTCGGATGAGCAAATAAGGTCAGACTCCCACTGACAGGCCTGAATGAGCCATCTGGCTGCATCCTCGCCGCGTGTGCGAAGAAGCCTGAGGTCAAGCAGCGTCTGATTCGCTCACCGGCTTCTGGGTCTCCAATGGTGTCCAATCCCTTCTTACCGTTGATCACGGAGGTCGTCGAACTCTCATCAATGGGCATGCCAAACTTGTCGAGATACCTACGCAGCTGTGCCCTAATTGCGACTGCTCGAGTCATCATCTTAAAGTTCAGCTGGTTTTCGCGGCACCATTTCGCCTCCTTTTTACCTTTCGACACGAAAGCTTGATAGACATTCAACAGTGTCAGATGGTCACCCTCCTCGGCAGCGAATTTGTGTCGTGAACTTTCGGCATCCTTCTTGCTGACGCCTTCCTGGACGTACCAGATCGCACCTTGCAGCGAAGTCATGGCAGCGATTGATAACATCTCGCCGAGGCAACCGAAATTGCTGGCGGAAAGTAGCACTTTGGCCATCATGGGTTCGACAGCTAGCTCAGCCACACGGATACCAAGAGGCCGGGTCAACTTCGCGTACTCATCGAGTGCGCCCAGAGAGTAGAGCAGCTCGAGAGCTCGCGTGATAAGTTCAGCTGGCGGAGCTGTGAAGAAGTCAAACTTGTTGATGTTGTCGATACCCAAAGCCTTGAGCTGAAGGATGGTCGGTGCTAGATTCGATCGCTGAATCTCCGGCGTGCCTGCGTCTGGCAGACTGTGAAACACTTCCTCTGTATACAACCGAAAACATTTACCAGGCTTTGTCCGGCCTGCTCGTCCCGCTCTTTGTGTGGCAGATGCTTTGGATATTGGAACTGCTGTCAGCGTCTCGATTGCCGTCATTGGGTTGAACGCCCTGAGCTTGACAAAGCCGCAGTCTATGACGAACTTGATCCCGTTGATTGTCACAGACGCCTCAGCGATGTTGGTTGCAACGATCACTTTTCGCGTGCCTTCTGGTGCTGGCTCAAAGACGTAGAGCTGCTGATCAGAATTCAGTCCCGCATAGAGCGGCAAAGCCAGAATTCGCTCGGCACCTTCAGGCAGTTGGTGTACACGATCAGCAATCATCTCGATTGCCCTCTCAATTTCATCTCGTCCAGTTAGGAAAATCAAGATGTCGCCTTCACCTTCGCCAGCATGTATGGAGAAGACTGTCTTGATAGCCTTTTCGAGATAATTTTCTGTGGGCTCTTCCAGATACATAATATCCACTGGGAACGCTCGACCTTCGAGACTGATGATGCTGCTGATCGATGCCTTCTCCACTGCTTCCTCTTTGTCATTTCTGATATCGAAGAAGGTAGCGAAAGCCTCGGCTTGAAGCGTGGCACTGCTCACAATGATCCGCAGCTCTGGTCGCCGCCGCATGATCTTCTTGACAACACCAAGTAGAATGTCTGTAGATAGCGATCTCTCGTGTGCCTCGTCCACCATGATGATCGAATATCGTGAAAGTAGAGGATCTATCAGCGCTTCCCTCAAGAGCATCCCATCGGTCATGAACTTGATACGCGTGCTGGCAGATGTGACATCCTCGAAGCGAACCGAATAGCCAACTTCCTCACCTAGTTTACATCCCATTTCTTCGGCAACTCGAGCTGCCACGGTTGTGGCAGCGACTCTTCGTGGCTAAAAATCCCGTCAGCTTCTCAACTTTGATCCAGTAGTAAATATTCGAGGCACTGAAAGACTATAAACTCAGTGCAAGGTGCGAGGTTGACTTACACACCTGAGTCACCGCAATCATCTTGTCTTCTGTCCATCCTGCCTGGTGGAGAAACTGGGGAATCTGTGTCGTCTTGCCTGAGCCTGTTTGACCTACGACGACAGTCACACGAAATGTGTCGATGGTGTAGAGGAGCGCTTCACGATGCTTCGCGATTGGTAAAAGGGCTGCTGGCTTGTACAGTGCGGCAATGAATTGCTCTGCCAGGCCTGACTCTTCCATCTTTCGTCTGCTTTGACACCAGAAAAGGTTGAGGCGAGGTACTCGTGCACAAAAATACCCGAACTGGAATCTTGATGCCGTTTGATGTGGGAAACAAACGATCGTGACTTCAACGTAATGTAAAAGATAAATTTAAATTTTTTAAATAAAAAGGTGAAAAAACTGGAAAGCAGTTTGAATTCGAAGTGTCGATTTTCCAGTCAATTATGAGAGCAGAAGGGGTACAACAGTAGAAACGAGAGTAGTAACAGATGTGTAGGTGTTTGTGTACTCACATCAGCTAGAAAATCGTGACACAAGCGACTGTATGCTGCCGGAGACTTTAGTTGGGCAATGGCTTCACAGAAACAGAACTATCAAGCTCACAGTAGCATCGCCAAGTTATCCAAGCGTTCCTCACATAGCATGATTGATTTGAGAGGAGCTCAATCTACGCCCTTTTAATAAACATAAACTACATTGCTGCAATCATAGATCCTGATCACCCGTGGACCAGCAGTGTGGTGGCTACCTAAGTCTCCAAGCTCTCACAACTGCTCCCACCTCATCTTTGAATTACAAATTCAAAAGGCCACAGCAAGAAAGCAAGTCCAATATAATAAGCGCGGTATTTGCATTTCAAGTTTTGTACAATACTGGATTCATCATACATGTCCACCCCTTCCGCTTCCTGCCAACGCCTCGCCGAATGCGCAGTCATCCAATCTACAAACCCCCAATCAATAATAAAAATGAAGAATTAACATCCCGCGGCTATGATATCTTTCCGTCTCATGATTCATTCATTTCAAGCCTCCTCCTCAGCCGAAATGTTATGATACACCGCAGTCGAGGAATCGCCACCATCAGCTCCGCGGCGCCGTGTCATGTGCATCTTCGGGCTCTCGTACATTTTCGTGTAGTTGACAGCTTCTCCGCCCAGCATAGCCTGCCCAACCTCGCCGCGGCCGAATAGCGGGGTCTGATCCATCCAAAAGTCTGAGCAGTTGGTGACGCAACCGCGAGAAAAAGGGTTTCGCGCTTTCTGCTGTGCTGCCTTTTTGTCACCACCAAAAGCGGTTGCCATGAACGTGTCAACGCCAAGCAACTTCTTCCATGTGGCGAAGCAGCCACCGCCATGATTGTGACCGTGGCCGTGACCATGTCCTCCACCACTGGCAGGAGCCGGCGGGTTGAGCTGTGCGCCATCCATCGAGGTGGTGCCGGCAGTCAGTGCTGCCGTTACAGCACCGGCGGCGCTCGTGGGCGAGACTTGATGGCCGTGCATGTTTTCGTACGTCGTGGTTGCCTTGGATATTTGGGCAAGCTGAACAAAGACGAGCATAGAGACCCAAGTGAGCTGGAAGGCGGCCCAGATACTTAGAATAACAGTGTACGGATCTCGTAGAGTGATTCGGCAAATGTCTTCTGAAAGTATGTTGCAGCTTGCACTCTGGGGTGCGGGCAGTTTCTCCATGTCTATCAGATATTAGCAACCTGGCCCCAGAGACGCCATTCGAGCGAGACTTACAGTAAAAGACAAGCCGGATGAAAGCAATGATGCCAACCTCCAAGCTCAAAATGTAGATGACAAAATGCCGCAGATTGTTGACACCGACACAGTTGTATATCCAGGGACAGTGGCTGACCCACTCAGTTAGCAGTGATACACACCTTTGAAAGACTGAGACACTCACTGATCGTGCTTGGCAACACAACGCTTGCACCGACGGCAATGCTTACTACGCAAAGGCGTGCGGATCATGCATGTGGTGCAGAAGTTCTCTTCATCAAACTTCCACAACGAGAGCAACTCCTCGATTATCGCCTTCTGCTGCGAGCGACCCGCAGCCTTCGGAACATAACCTGGGTCTTCCAACATGGCAAGAGCATAGAAATAGGTACAGCAAGCGTAGAGCACACCGAACAACAGGTTCATAAAAGGATGTTCGCTGGCAGTGCCAGGGAGAACCCTAGTGAGCCAACGTACGCCGACCCAGAAGAGCGTCGCTGCAAATACACCAGCCAGGAAAGGTGTTTTATGCATATGTCGCATGTCTGCAGGCGCAAGCACTATGACCTGGTTCAGTGCATACTGCGCCAAGTACAGGAAGAGGAAGGTGAGAGGGATAGCGGCGAAAATGACCATGCCGCTGAGAACGTAGAAGACAATGGGAATGATGAGGAAAGGGTAGAAAAACAATGCCCTCGTCAGGAGCTGCCGATCTTTCACAACGGTTCCGATGATGAAGGGCATTTGCTTCGTATGTCCCTCCTCATCGTAGCCGCATTCTCGTAAAGCCCTTATCCAGGCGCCCCGGGTCTTCATTTCTGTCGCGATGGTGTTCGGCGTCTTGCCGTCTGTCGTCGCCGCAAATCTGTCGGCGCCAAACTCCAGCAGCTTCTGGATGCAAGGCATCGATCCGCGAACAAGTGCCCAGTGGAGCGCATTGAAACCATTGTCGTCCACAGACTCGACGCTGGCGCCCCATCGCAAGAGAAGATCGACGACTGCCGGGTACCCCTTGTACGCTGCCCACATAAGGCATGTATGACCTTGAGGGTCGACCACATCGATTGGAATGCTCTGATGGAGGAGGAGAGTGACGAGAAAAACATTGCCGTCGAAGGTCGCTAGATGCAAGGTGTTGTATCCGGAGGCATCGGTGATCAAAGGGTCGGCGCCATGCTGCAGGAGAAGCCACACGACATAGTAGTTACACCTTTGGGCGGCCCATTGAATTGGTGTGGCCACCGCCTCCCCTCCTTTTTGATTGACCTTGCATCCCTTGTCGATCAAGAACTTGCACATGGCGTAGTGGTTGTTGATCGCTGCCCACTATTCACAGATTAGTCAAATTGTGTCCCATCAAAAGCAGCCATTCTGGCGGTCTCACGTGTAACGGCGTGATGCCTTCATCGTCTTGGAACTCCTCAGTGATGGTGCCATTATCGAAGAGTCTCTGCACTGCTGGGACATCGCCCAGCCTCGCCAGCTGCATCACATCCTCCAACAGAGGCTTCTTCTCCCCCTCTTCACCTTTTGCGACCTGTCGCGCCGGGGTTTCGCCATTGACCTTGGGCGGCGCGGCATCGGCCTTGCCAGTTGCGGTTCTTGGTGCTGCCATCTTGGTTTCACTCCATCCAAGAACTAGTCATAAATTCTCGCAAGGCGTTGAGGGTGTTCGGCTGGAGATATTCTTGGGACTGTTTTGAGGTTACTGAGGAGTATGTCGTGTTTCGAGTATGGCTTCAACGTCGTGAACGAGTGATGTATTCTATGTGCTGCACATTATTTTGCGGAGAACGAATGGCGATGATTGGAGGGCATTGAAACCAGGCTCGACGACGATGAATACTGAGGGAGGCGAGGGGGAAAGTAGTAGAATGTATAACTGAGAGGGCGTATGCGGCTGAGATTCTAAAGTCCCAGCGTCCCGAATTTGCCGCCAACGCTGCAGCAGCTGCTGAACAAGATGATGCCAAACGTGTCCGCTCACAACAAATTCCTACGCTGTGATGCGGAAAAAGGACAAAGTCAAAAGTGACGGCCACAGGCTCCGCCTGGTACAAGCCACACACCCTGCAGTGGGAGACAGAGACAGCACGCGGCCCGCACAGCGTATGGCTGCCAGATTTATACTGAGATACATCCATGCGCCCGCTCATGGTGCCAAGATGCAAGGCACACACCATCCTTGTCATATCCGATCGCGACCCCTTTTCCAAGTGCCCGTATGCTGACCTCTGAGACTCTGTCCGAGGGCTCGAGATGATTCGCATTAATATCTAATAATGTGTGTTGATGGTCAGACTTGAAAGGGCAGATCATATCATCGACATTGCATTCAGTTGAAATGGTTTTGTGTATAATACTTCGCAGATTCTGTCATTGGGAAATCACTTCGCTTTGCTAAGCCAAGGCACCTTCGGATCATGTTGCACAAGTATAGAAGATTCGTTCGTCATGTTATCAATCAATATTCATGGAAGCCTTGTACCTGACGTTACAAGTTGTACAGAGCACCCTAAATCGTGCAAAATATGAATTCCGATCCAAGCACTAAGTTTAGGCAAAGCAGCGGCTGAAAGAAGATGTCATGAATAATCTATCTCGAAGAAACTCCTGTGTAGGATTGTGCATTCTAGTCTATGCGTTGTCCAAGTTCAATTTGTTCCAATCAATGATTCCACCAACGCCACGCTATTCATGATTCGTTAAGATGTTTCGACATAAGAAGATACTGGTGTTGTTGTTCGAATACTGCTCAGCAGTGTGTTGTTATTGGCGCAACAGCTGTTGTGCCTGCCCTTCCTTCCCCCTTGGATCGATCATTGCTTGGTTCGTGACGGGAGCCTTTGCTGTAAAATTGCCACTGTTGCGCTTCTTCATCTTCTCTGCCCATTCTCTGCTGGCCAGACGCCCACGTTCTGCCGCTTCGGCCCTTGCACGTCGAGCCGCCTCAATGCGCTCGTCGGTCGATGGCTTCTTTGTTCCGACTGCCGGCTTCTTAGCTGCCGGCTGACCTGTCATGCTCCTAGTTGACGGCATCCGCTTGAGGCTTGACTCGTTCTTCACGGCGAAGATGCCGGATATGGGACGACTGCTGCGCTTAACGGGTGTGTTGGCCGAAGGTTTCTCAGACAAAGTGGTTGTAGCCTGGCTCATGGGCTTTGCAACAGGCTTAGCTCGAGCATCACTTCTTGGGAGCGGTGCTTTGGGTCTTGTGGCAGCTGTCCTAGCAGCTGCGGATGCGGTGGGTGCGGTGGCACGGCTTGCTGTCGTCACTGAAGGCAGCGAAGCAGTGCTTATAGGTTTTGTTCCCGGACGAGGTCGCTGTACAGCTGTAGGCTGCTCGCCTCTTGCGATTTGCAACCGTGCCAAAGCTGCCGCAGTCATGCGTATCTCCGGCCCCGCTGACTTTCGTTTCTCGCGATCACTTGTAGCTTTCTTGACCATCGTGGGTACCTCAGTTATTGACGATGCTGCAGAATGACCTCCAAGTCGAGCCTCGCGCTGTGCTTTGATCTTGGCCGATACAGCTTCGCCTGGAAGGCGAAAGTCAGAAGTAGTGGGTGGCTTGACGGATTTGACAGGGACGAAGGGCTTGTTCCTGATCGAGGCGACGACGGGCTTTGGTCGCTCAAGCTTTGCAGCTGTGTCAAATGTGGCTCTGCTGGTATGAGATGAGGCCTTGCTATGGCCGCTGACCGTTGAAACAGGCTTGCTAGAGGATCGGGTAGATGGTGCTCGCTTGATGGTGTCATCGATGCTTCGCAGAGGCAGCCTCTCCTGTGTTCTGGCCCTACTCAGATCATCGACAGGCCGTCCACGGGGTGTTTGTGGAGCACTCTTAGAAACTGTTTGACGGATAGCGATCGGCATCAGAGGTCGTCTGCCGGGTTCTGGCGATGGGCTAGCCACAGTGTAGGGACGTTCGACGCTTGCTAGAGATTCCCTAACCTCGTCTAGCATATCCTCCATAGCATCCATCGCATCGAATGAGTCTTCAATGCGAGACCTCCGTTTCTGAGATGCGCTCATACTGGTAGGTGATCCGGTTGAGCTGTCCATCTCGGTCTCTTTCTTGGAAGCGCTCTCGTCTGCTTGTACAAGCTCTTCCTGGGTGGTGGCTGGGACGCTTTTTTGCTTGACCTCCAAAGACAGGCGGCTGAGTTTTTGGTTGGCGACAGTTGCTGTTTTTCTTTGGTTACTCTCACATTTTGCCTTGCTTGCACTCCTCAAGACTCTGGGCGTACTAATATCCTTCTCAAGTTTAGGAGGACTAGGACGCAAAGTCAGCTGCTTACGAGTGCGTTTGACAGCTTTGGACGCGGGCGTTGAGGGTTGGCTACCCTTTTGAACTTGTTGTTGGCAGAGTTTGGGGCCTGTCAATTTGGATTAGCGCTGAGCCCGCGATTCAATTTCAAGAATGCAGATCCCGCACCAGCTGTGAAGGATCGGATGGGTGACTTTTTGCGTCGCTTCGATCGAACCACTAAGTGGTGTATCAGGATTGAAAAGGCTAACTGGGAATGGTCCATAAGAAAAGAAAAAGAGTAAAAGGAGTGTGGAGACGTTGAGATCAATGTGTGACTGGAGGAAATACACGTGCGCGATGTACATGAGTGAATACAAAGCCGGTCACCAGGTAACCAATCGGAACCACAATTCCGGGCGAGATGCAGCCGCCCAGAAAGCTTCCTCAGAGCTGGGACGGGGGCACTCTTAGAGCCCCTTTTCGATGACTGGCTGCCACAGAGTTTTCGACTTACTCAATGAAGGATTCAGCAGCTCTCGGCAGGCCTCTTCCGCAGCTGAACTCGTCTCACTCTGGTAGTCGTCTTCCAAGACTTCGGGAAGGTCAATAGTTGGGTCGGAATCGTCTCCCCGCTTCCTTCCCTGCGTCTGCTCAGCTGGCTTCTCATACTCCACGGCGACGGCCAGCTCCACGAGGTCATTCTGTGCACTGCTTGTGATATCTCCCAGCGGTGCTCGGCCTTGCGTTGGGGTGTCCGACATCACCACATTGATGGACTGCTCAGTCCCATCCTCATAGATATGGGTGTTTGACCTTGTCGCTCTCATTTTGAAAGAAAGGAAATTAAAACGACGACGACGGAAGACTGGGATGCGAAAATAGATTTGAGATGCAAACGAAGAAGCAGACAGTTCCAACAGTAACAGTGAAAAGAAACGATGGGCAAAATTCGCACAAGCAAAAAAAAGGGCAAGGAGCAATAGTAGAAGCAAATTAAGTTGCCTTTTGTTTGTGTACTAACAAGACGGACAGCGACCGGCACTGAACGACGAAGGACCCTGGTTGAAGTTTACCTCACAGTGCACAAACTGCCGGTGCGGCCAAGCTTATATTGGTTAGACCAGTCATGAATGACTATTGTTTGATTGTTTATATTCGAAGGGGAGGGGCCCACACCACGAGGCAACCGAAACCGTGGCGCGAACTCCCCCGTCCAGGAATCCACACTGCTACGAAGCCGACGCGATGTCACGTGTGAAAGTCGCGACTTTGAACGCGTCGGAAACGCCAAGAAATCGGAGCCTGACGCGATGACTGGATTGAAGGCGCGCGATTCTGTTCACCGCGAAACACGGATACTTGGAGGTCAGGCAGCCGTCGCAATCCTGCTCTGGAAACCCATAGCAATTCGTCAAGCATGCACGAAAGTCCAACATGACATGTCAGCAGTTCAGAGAATGCCAGCTCATAGAGCAAGGAACTAGATTGAGCTAGTACGTGGCCAACAATCCGTTGCGCCCAAGAATGCGGTGATCATTCACTAGTTTCGTGAAGACCACGACAGCTGGCGAGAAGTTTGACGAGAAACCCACCAATTGTAACGCCTCTCTTTGCTCTTCCACCATCAGTTCAAAACAGGTGGACGAACTATTCTGTCTGCTATGTGTCGAGAGATTTCATTGTCTATAAATCACAGGCTCTTACGCTCAACTATGCCCAACCTTGTTGTGACGTGTCAGATCGAGATCCGGTACTCCAATACTCACTGCCCATACAGGTTTCAATTCGCGTTAATGTTCACCAGGAACACGCGACCATACATTTGCCTAGTCCCTCATCCCTCCTAGATCCTCCTTGATCAGGTCTGCTGCTCTCTCCGCCAGTGCATAAACACTACTTTGAACGTTACCTCTCGAAATCAGCGGGAAGACGCTTGCATCCACTACACTTAGCCCAGTAACTCCGTACACCTGGAGGTTCTCATCCACAACGCCCTTCAACTCTCTTGGCATCATGGCGCAGGTGCCGCAGGGATGGAAGGTCGTGGAGCCTGACTCGATGAGCCTGTTTCTTATCTGATCAAGACTGTTGAATTTGATATCCACCGGAATCGTCCGACCCTCTGGCTTAAGGAGGCTCGCGAGAGGATTGGTTCTGATGATCGTACTGAGATATTGCAAGTGCTTCGAGATGATCTCGACATCTGCTGGGTGGCTAAAGTATTTGGGGTCAACGGCAGGGTAGTCCTCAGGCTTCGAAGAAACGATATGACAAGACCCACGAGAGAAAGGGTGCGACAGTGAGGCGAACAGAGTGATGTAGTCGGCAAGCCGTGCGTCATCAGACACGCGCTCACCAGATTGGCTTTCGTCAAGCTGGACAGGAGCAGCGAGATACTGGATAGAAGAGAGGCCTGGATCTTCCACAATGCGTCGTATGAGTTCGTATTGCTTGCGTATCCCAGGCTCGAGCAAGGAGTCTTCGGTGTGACGACGTATTGTTGCTGCCAGATCGTCGCCACCATTCATCAATTCAGATTCAGCCGTGTTTGTCGCACAGGGCATAAACGCCATGCAGTGGACTGCGCTGGTCATGGGACCGCTTTGGTCTTCCTGGTACTGTTTGAGTGCTGCCCCAATCTTAGCTGGATCGCGGAACGAATCGAACGTCTCTATTGCAGCCTCGAAGGAAACACCCACGTTGACATGGTCTTGCAAATTCTCGCCGACACCAGGAAGATCTACGACAACTGGTATGCTATGCTGGTCAAGGATGGCTTTGGATCCTATCCCAGAGAGCTCGAGTATGTGTGGCGAGTTGAATACGACTCCGCACAAAATTACGTCCTTGCATCGCACACAAAGAGCTTGTCCGTCTGCAGTGCTGTATGAGAGTCCCTCCACTGCGGTACCCTTGAAGGAAATCTTGTCAACATGAGCATCTATAAGGATGCGCAGGTTAGAACGCTTTCTAACCTAAGGCGTAAGATACGCGCTCGCAGCCGAGCTTCTCATCCAGGTGTCTGGAGATACAGTTCCCGGCGCACTAACAGCGCCGAGAGCTTCTCCATTGCAGGGGTCAACTGTGCTCTTGCGTCCAAGTGCAGCAAATGTTTTGGGCCATGCAGCATGCAGGCGATTGGTATGGTAGTTGCCGAAAGACACCTGGACAGGGCCTGAAGATCCGTGAGATGCTGGGTCCAAGTAGTCCAAACTCAGATGCTCTTTGATCCGATCACTAGGCTTGTGGAAGGTGTGGAACTTTCGTAGGTACGGCTGCAACGCATCGTACGACCACCCGGTGTTTCCTATTAAGCCAAAGTTGTCCAGACTTTGTCTGTCTGAGAAGGTCATGCAATTTAGATTGAGAAGTGTTGTGCCACCCAAGCCCTTGCCACGAGGATGTCTGATGGATCGACCACTCAATGACGCCTGAATTTCTAATCAATTCTGCAACGTATAGCATCATAGAGTACTCTTTGCGCTCACCTGCGGCACAGTGTTGTAGACCCAATCGAGTTTGGGATCCGACCATAGCGCCTGTCCGCCAGCTGGAACAGCGACCCGGGGATTGGCGGCGTGGTCACTGCCTGCTTCGAGGAGAAGTACCTGCTTACTGACAAGCTCTGAGAGACGTGATGCAAGTACGCAGCCGGCGTTACCTCCCCCAACGATAACAATGTCATACTCAATATTCATGTCGGGCTATCAGTGTCCAAGTACGAAGTACGCCGCAAAATAGCGCTACGTTCGAATAAGAGAATAACGGGAAAAGTACGGGACGAGAAATAGCAACGAGTCGTGAAGGGTATGAGAAAATTTCGAGGCGGTAGACAACGGGTTGAGCTTACTTGTATCTAATCATATCCGTAGACAAGAGCATCTAACATGAGGTCTGAATTCCCAAATGAAAACAGGGGGAGGGGGTGGGGGGTGCAATTGGCATGATCACGCACAAATGGTGTATCAGCGTGCACGAGTGCTTCGCATTACTATATAGAAGCAACAAACCGTCGCATCTCGATCTCAGACACGGAATAAAATGCCAGTCAAGCTTACTTATCCATGTTGGAACTAGCTCTCATTACGGCGACTGTAGTTGAGTGCGGACATCGATTACCTAATCACAAGCTCGACCCGTTCCGTAGAGGATTATCGACGATGATTTATACCCTGTCTACCTAACCATGACCCACCTTACAAACATTGCCATAATGAGTAGAGCGGAGATGGGATGGATTATATTGAATAAGGCCAAGGTGCAATGGTCAAGACAACAATAGCCAAGTCCAAGCATCATTGCTCTTCTCAACCTCTGAGCACCTGATCACCCATCTTCAGCTGGAGCCTCTTGCTCGGCTGTTGCTCGAGGGTGATGACCTTCTTCGCAAATGTCGCCGCATCCATTTGTCCGAGCTGCCCATTGTCCGATGGCACGTTGAAACGCGTGATCGTCTGATCCTTGATATCGTTGTCGTGCAGAATATCCGTGATCTTCTGTGCCTGCATGTCACGCGTCTTCGCATCGCTCGCTGGGCCATGTACAATGTACACCTCGCCACTGGCCAGATCATTCTTGTACTGTTTGCCGAGGAGCTTGACCAGTGCCGCCTTGGAGTAGGTCGCCGCTGCAGCATCCGAAGCGCTGACAGATTCTGGGTCATTCAGCTAGCGGCAGAAAGGCGGGGTGAAGTGGCCCAAGAGACCGCCCTTGTCATCGTCGACAATGGCCAGCGCGAAGCATGGTCCGAGGTTCGTCGTCTTCACTGCCACCGTCGTCTTCAGACTTTTGTCGCTCTTGGGCCGCTTGCCGAGGTCGTTCTGCTTCGATGTGAGGTATATCTTCGATGCCACGCCCTTCGGGTCAAGGAAAGCGACATCGTACTCAGCGAGCTGAACTACGTCGTTGCGTGTCACTAGCGTATTTCGCTGCAACTTCTCGTAATCCGGCACATACCCAGGCGCAGAGACCTCGATTAACGGGTCACTAGCAATCTCGGCTGAACGTTTCTCGAGAGAGGCAGAGACCAAAACGGGATGCGCCGAAATCAGAGGGAGGCCAACAGCCAGGAAGGAGAGAATCGCTCGAGACCAATGCATGTTGTAAAGTGGGTTGGACGACGCGGTGTAATGTGGTGGTGCACAGGGGATCCGTCAAAGAATGGAGATGTAACAGTTGTGATAAATGACAGTACTGTTGCCGCAAAAGAACGGAGCGCCCAGCGCAAAGTGAGTGAATAAATGGAAACGGCAAAGACGTCTTCGAGGAACAACAACAAGAAAAGAATGATGAAGAAGGAGATTGGAAAAGACAATAAGGAATTGAATATTTGAACCATGACGTTCAGGAGAGTGCTCCTCTATATACTCATCGCGGATCTCCGCAGCAGCGTTGCGAGTGATGAAGTGGTCGCTACACGATGAGAACGAGAACAACGATTCTTGACTGATAGTCCGACTTGCTTTGCATGATATACTTCCTCAAAAAACACCAAGGTGGCCTGCAATTTAAATAGTCTGAAGTCGTACAATTTCCTCGTAGAACCAGCAGGTATCTGCAAGAGTCGTGATCATCGGGTTTGGAATATGCCACGAGCGCCATGTCCCACGACACCATGACGCCAAGATCATTTCTCGAAACATCGTGATACATTGCAAAAAGCAGTTTTACAGATCCCGAGGCAAAAACAGACTTGACCTGAAGTTGCAAAACCTAGGAACACGGATTGACAGCAGGCAGACAGACTTTCTTTCCGGGCGAAAACCTATATTTATATGAGCTCTACTGATATTGCGTTCAGTGAGGCTTGAGGGGACACACTTCTATATCTGCTCATTTAATGCTAATGAAGACTGAGAGAAGTCGTGGAATTGGCAAGTCAGACTGTGACCTTAGTTTGCGAGTTTAGCCTAGTATCAGGGATTCCCAAGCTCTCTACCTCCTACTTTGGGTGTCAGACTACCGGATAAGTACACGCACCTGCGGACCTTTCAAGCCGCGTTAACCGCGTCGCCTCGGCCATCCCCCAGAACACTGACCCAAGAAGATCTGATCAGCGAGATTATCAGATCTTATGTCCCTAGGCGACCAGCCCAGTTAAGTTGGAATATCCATTACTTCGTTACCATGTCTTCCGACACGCGAATCTCTTGGCACGAGCATTAATAGGCGAGTGGTATGATTTGTCAATATTGCCACAATTTCTAGCCATTTTTCCAAGTCTACTGCCACTATGTCTAATGATGCTGTATCCTCATCTACTTTCTCGAACCGTATTCGATCCCGCCTACGTGGTTGGCGTCGAAAAGTCTCCAAGTCACCAACATTCCTACAGAAGAAGACGAAGAATGCCATTGTCAGGAAAGGTCCATTCGAATCCCTGCTAGGCCAGACGACTCCACGCCGATATCTGCCCTACCGAGACCTGGAAGACGAGCCTCCATGGTACAGGAGCGATGAAGATCTGCCACTTATCCTGACGGATAGCATGAAGGGATTCTATCGGCAATATGCCGGCCTAGAGACTCCTCAACTCGAAGCTCGATTACGTGAAACTGTGAGTGTCAACTAGCGCGCGCTTGTTTGCATCCCGCTTTCCTACATTCCGCTTGTGAATTACTAGACTAAGTGCGAAACTACCCGCAGAGACGACAGGCTTGGCCGCTCGGCAACTACCCGACTTTTGGTAGCTGGACCTTTGCGCGAGATACTTTCCGCGGGCATCCGTTTTACCATGAGCTTGTGTCGAGGCTCAAGGCCGGTGCGACGCTGCTGGAGGTCGGCCCAGGCCTAGGACAGGATCTGAGGTATCTTGCACACGACGGAGCGCCGACTGATCGCATGCTAGCGGTCGACTGGCGGCTTGATCTGTGGAAGCTCGGGTACGAGCTCTTTAATGATTATGGCCGTGACGTTCAGCAGCAGCAGGATACCGCCGTACCTCCAGGGCATGAGCAGCGACGGCGAGCGAACCTCCGCGCCCGCTTCATCGAGGCTGATCTGGAAGCACACACGTTCACGGAGCAGTACAAGACGCTGCACGGCACGATCGACATCGTCGTGGCCAACAATATCTTCAACAACGTCGTCGAGTGGACGTCGGCGAAGCGCGTGCTCACCAACCTGGAGCCTTTTACAAAAGTCGGTACCCTATTCCTGGGCTACCATTTTGCTCCGGCCACGCAGTTTGTCTATGCCTCGGAGGACATGCCGTACTATGACGAAGCTGCGCTTCAGCAGGATGTCTTTGACAAAGGCGACGCGGATCCGGCGTCGCGCGATGTTCAGTGGGTGACCGAGTCATACACATTGGTTGATTTGAGGGAGTGGGGTCTAGAGGAGAAGCATTGGAACTGGGTCAGGGATTGTAAGTATCCCGATCAGATCCAGGAGATGCGTGGCGCATTCTACCTCATGAGACGGGTACGATAGGCAGTTTTGGATATCACGCTGGGACAAAGAGCGAGGCAATCAAATCTTTATCTCGTCTTGAGACTAAGCTCGCCTGGCTGTTCCTAACAGCATAATCGTAGCTTGCATTATCTTGACCCCCCAAAGTTCAGAAGGCAGTTCTATTACCAGCTGTCGGAGGAAGGCGGGTACGATGAGATTCAGCATTTGAGAGGTTAAAAATGGTCTCAATTCACATGAAAGCTAGGAAAATTTAACACTTGTCAATTTCAGCGGCGTCTTCTCAATTCCAGCACAACGTCTTCAGGCCCGTCCAGTTCGTCGGATATGAACTGATCGAGACCTGCCACTTCCACCTGCTCAACTCTCTCTTCTGATTTCTTCGGGCCAGAGCTGAATACAGGCTCCTTCGCACTTGGAGACTCGTCATGCTTCTCGATACCCGACGAGCTGAGCATGAACTCGGAGAAGTATATCAAGGCGTTGTAAATCTCCTCTCCAGTAGGTACAATCTCTCTGGCGGGAAGCAAGAAGCCGTAGCTGCCAGTGTCTGGCAGCTTGATCTGATAACTGTACGCTACCGACTGATTGAAGACCCAGTCGAGCGCGGAGCCACCACCGGTGCTGCCCATGGGGAAGGCAAACGACGTACCCTCACAGGCGGACGCCACCGTGTAGAGCTTGTGGTTGGTGAGTCGCATCGTCTTCTGCAGACCAATGGCGAGCTCCTGCAGATCCTCGTAGGCAACAGGCGCGCGATCGCACGTATATGAGTAAGGGTAAAGGATCTGCTGTGAATAAGAATGGAAGTCGAGGAAGCCGACGATGTTCGCATTGTTGTTCTCCGTCTCATTGCGGAGCCAACTGGCAAAGGCCAACGCCTCGGATGCGGCGAATGGCGTTTCACCGGCATAGCTTTCGGAGCACGGGTTTCCCTTAGTGTTCTCGCCGTCCCACTGGTAGCCGAATGATCGGTCAAGGTCCAAGCCAGGGCAGAAACTGAGGTGAGTCTGCTGCCGAGTCTTGCGCCAGAGACGGTCCGTCTCCCAGGTGTATGCATAGCCATCTGGGTTCATGGTTGGGATGAAGACGAAGTCGAATTCTTCGATCAGCTTGGTCAGCTGGCGACTCTTCCCGTACCCGGTGATGAACTCGTAAGCGGCATAATTGACAGCAGCAGTGCTAACCCACTCTCGAGCATGCATGCCGGCAGTCACTACGATCGTCTTCCGAGGCGTTTCCGGTCGCTCTGCATTGTGGGGGTGCGAGCCAACCTTGATGGCAGGAATGCCTCTGCCTTCGTAGGATTGTCCAATATCGAACATACGGACGTGGGTCGTGAACATGGACTGCAACAGCCTCATCCATGGCCTGATAACGGACAACGGCTGGTATTTCTCAAAGACTGGGTTTGTACGGTGGGTGGGAGCGAGGCCAGGGTCACCAACATGCCCGCCACCGGGCAGCTTCATCGCCGCTGAAGGACAGGATGGCGCTCGGGAAGCTTCATTCGCCGGCAATTGAGATTCAAAGACAGCCTGTGCTAGGTTGTGAATCAATGGCTTCGACTTGATGGTTGGCGGTAGGAGACCAAACAGCGGATCCACCATGTCCTTCGAAAGCCTGATATCCGCCCACTCAGATGTAAACTGCCACACGTCTAGGAAGAGTGTATCTGCCGCCTCGCTGAGTGCCCTTCGCTCCTTGTCGTCCCTCACCTCAAAGCGCAGAACAAGTTCCGATCCATATCTCTTCAATAGCTGGTCCGGCGCTGTAAATGGCGCGTTCGTATCCTGTCGCTGATCTTTCTTGATCTCGTGCTTAGGCCGCGGCCAGATGGACTCGATCAATTTGTCGCGTACCGAATTAAATAGCGAGCGTGGTGGAGGTGCCGCCGGGACACTTTCGAGGGGAGAAAGCGCGCCAGGCGCAGACCATATCGATGCTTGCAGCGTGGGCTCGACAAGTGTAGCCAGAGCTAGCGAAATTAATGGCGAAAATGAAATTGGAGGTTGCATGTTGAGCACTGGCAGCTGGTTGAAGTCGCTAATTGTACGGCAATGCACTGCAGCGGCTGCACTTCAGATGTGTGATGTGATGCCTCATGTGGTGCTGGCGCCTCAGGCTGCTGCTGTTGCAGATGCTGATGAGAAATTAGTTGTAGTAGCAGTAGTAGTGGAGCAGAGGAGGAGGTGTGAATGAACGTATGCCAGGCAGCGGCTGGTGGGAACGAACGGCGGGTTGGGAGGAGTCCGACTCCGCGCTTTACCATGGCACCGGCACCGGCGCTGGCTGGACCTCACACTAGTAGTCCCACGTCACTTTTTTTTTTCCCCAATTCAGCACTGTAGGTGAGAGAGCTTTGACGCTGCAGCTGCAGCGCGAAGCCTGTCACTGCCACCCAAGGCAGAAATGTGGCAACAACATAGAACTTGTAATTCTTCCTAATTCAAGCGGAAAGGCCTAGGTACTGCGTCACTCAGTAAATACACAACGCGAGTCGCAGTTACTTGCAGAATTATTTAAAAAAAAAATTAATAAATAAATAAAAGTGCATTGCAGATGTGAAACGAACAGAGCCGTTATTTGCCATGCGACACAATGATGTAGAGATGATGGTTGGCAAGAACCAAGATTCTTAGTACCGTGCAGTAGCTAGTAGCCGGAGGGAAAAGACGGGGTAGAATGACAGCACAGGCACTGATTCACAGAAGCCACCTGCAATGGTGACGGGAGGAGCCCATGTAGCCAAGGCTTTTAGCAGTCTGTGGGATATTTAATGGAGCAATTCCCAAGATTCTAGTACCTGCCAGTGACCCTTAACGTATTCTCAGATGTACAGGCCAAAATAGCTCGTACATGCCTGCTAGTGGGTAGCAGGTACCTTGATACATAGTGGGAGACGAGCAGCTCATCAACTCAATTTTTGCTGTGCTAGCTGTGCGTCTGCTTCTTTGGAAGATCGTCTGGTTGCGCATGGCGCAGTGCCAGCCCCTGGACGATCATGATCTGCCGCATCAATATCACTCCCAAATTTTTGCACCTACTAAATTGTCCAATCTATGCGAGTCTTGCTTGTGCTGCAGAACAGACGGGCACGTGAGTGAGCTACTTGCCCGAACTCAGCTGTTTCCTACTTGCGAAAACCTCATTCGTACCTGCCATGAACGGTTCGCCGTGACCGGTATGCTCATGTTTGTCATTTCCACACAAAAAGTTTGCAACAGCCCCAGATGGATGGATGCCCTAGCACACTGGCAGCTAGAAGGGGATCCAAGAATGAATCTCTTGGCTCCCATGAGAAAAAGCACCTCCACCGTCTCCGAGCCTCCAAGCCAACAGATTCTGGTTGGGCCAATTACAAAGGCTGACAATTGTAATGATGCGTATGACGGCTGGAAAGCCCAGATCGTACTTGATTTCAGCTCAGGCTGAGGTAGCTCATCCCCTCTGAGTCGCGGCTGAAGGCTAGCAACGTAGGAGACGCGAGCTACTTACAAACAACTCCCTAAGTTAGGCTTGCTGCCGTCAGAATAACATCAGGTAGTCGAACTAAAAGAGGCGGGCCCCGGGCAAGCCTCGTGGCCCCCTTGGCGCCCGTCATGCGTTTACTGACAAGCAGTACGTTCAACTCCTGTGTAGGCCAAGGCATTAGAGATTTTTTCATTTCGGACAGTGAAAACATGATGGCAACCCTTTCCGAAGAAGAGGCGGCCAAGAAGAGGCAGGAGCAATGGGCATTTGTGGCCCTCCTTGTACTTGCCTCTTTGGCTATTTAAAAAAATACACGCGTTCATGATCTCTTTCGTCACAGGGGGAAGGGGCATAAGGTACCATTCTCTAATTCGGAGTTGCTAAAACACACTCTAAAATCCCTTGTGGGCGCCCAGGCGTGCGTGGACTTGCTCAGTGCCCAGAGGTGTGTGTGTGTGTGTGTGAGTGTGCGTGGTGCCCAACCTCAGCCTGAGTACTAGTACCAAACGTTTTTGCTGGTGCTGCTGTTGCGTCGTCCGTTTGCCGGCGCCAGCGCCGCCCTTGATTCCGGTAGAACGAACGCAGTTGTGTTGCGACCACAAACTCCGACGACTCGCGATTCTTGCCATTCTCCGTCCAACTGATGACTTCTCACTCTGCATCAACCCTTCTGACGTTGTGCACATCACGCTCGTTTCACTGCTGCTGCTTCTGACAGAACATTCTCTGCCCAAGATCATCTCATATCCTTCTCGACGAGCTTTTTTGCTCTCTCTCACGCTGCAGCCATATAATTTTCCCACCCATCTCACCACCTAACGAATTCCCGGACCGAACAGCACCAACACTTGCGCGCGCGACCCGGTGTTTTTACAACTCCATCTGACAGTCTACACAGCATGACCAGTGACACGGCATTCTAGCTGCTGACCCTTGACGGGCTACAATCTCCCTCCTTTAATTCAACTGCCGCCATCATGAAGCCTCTCTCTCTTTCTCGTCGCCGACATTCCTTCATGCCCTCGAGTCCGCCGGGTCCCCTCACTCCAGCGACCGAAGCACCAACCTCTCCGGACACAATCACGCCTGTAGTGCACTCGCCCGTCACAGACACGAGAGGTTCTGTCGTCTCGCTCGATGCAGGCTCTCGCCAACCGACTACTAAGGATTCCGCTCTGCTCAACGTTCCCGATTCCAGCTTGCGCTCCAACGGCCGCAAACGCCTCAGCAGCCTCCTGATGTTCCGTACGAAATCCGACTCTCATCTCTCCACCACCGCTCAAAAACATGCTGAACAGCCGCCTACGCCTGCAATGCCGGCGGAAACGCCGGCCATCATGAAGACGGCCCCGACGCAGGACGATCTGGGTGCCTCCAAACGCAAGTCAACCCTCCTCTTCCCACGGAGACCGAAAACGCCAAAAAAGGCCGTCAAACATCAGGAGCTAGGATCTCAGGCAAGCACACCCCGGGTGACGTTCGATGGTGGAGACGGAACCAGCATGTCGTCTGCAGGCATGCACCCTCCAGCATATGACGATGCCTCTGCTTCGCAGCTGGCTGTTCCCGTCTCGAGAATGTCCGAATCATCAAGATCAGACGGTAGCTCCGGCGATCATACCATCTACGGCCAGACCACCACAGTCACCCAGACCACGCACACAACAACCACCTTCTTCAAGCTCCCAAGGCGAAAGAAGGACAAGGGATCCCTGTTCCCACTTCCACCGCGGTCCCAGACGTCCACGCCAGGCATTGGCAACACCCCGAACTTGTCCTCTTCCTCCGGCTTTGTTGAGCGGAACTCTTTCTCTTTGACGCCAGAAGCTGGAACGCCGACGGGTAGTCCCCGCCGAAGCGCACAGCATTCGCCCTCGAGATCTGTGCCGAGTGCTACGCCGACCCTGGGACGTAGCGATTCCAAGCTGTCTGCACACTCTGGTCAGTCCGGCCATGCTATACAGAAGAGGGGGCGATCTTCGACTGCTGGGTCGGCCCGGCGTTTTAGAAGAGACTTTGCTGATGGCCCGACTCCACCCCTCCCGGCCTCCTCCCGAACCTCGACATCCACCGCTGGAAGGCCGAGTCTTGCAGGGATATTCAACCTGACTCGGATCCGGCAAGGGTCCGAGCCGGCTCTCCGGAGCGCTGCTGCAACGGCCCCCACCACCCCCATGTCTACCGAGTCGAACCCACTATCTGCACCGCCCAAGTCGCCTCCAATTGTTGTGCCTGAGCGTCAGGAAGGAGACACGCCGGCCAAGTACCTCGCCCGTTTGGAAGAAGTGTTCAGCCGGGGCGCTTTGGTGCCCATACTCTCCAAAACTGACGACGAGTTCATGAAGAATGTCCTTCGAAGCTACATGCGCAGGTTCAAGTTCTTCGAAGAGCCCATAGATATGGCCGTCAGAAAACTCCTCATGCAGGTCGAGCTGCCCAAGGAAACTCAGCAAATAGATCGGACATTGCAGTCCTTTGCTGACAGATATCACGAGTGTAACCCGGGTATTTTCCAATCGCCCGATGAAGCATATTTCATTGCATTCTCCGTCCTCATTCTACACACAGATGTCTTCAACAAGAACAACAAAAGGAAGATGCAAAAGACTGACTACCTCAAGAACACTCAGAGCCAAGGGGTAGCGCCCGAAATTCTCGAGTGCTTCTACGACAATGTTGCCTATACTCCCTTCATTCACCTGGACGACGACACAGACTTTATTGCAGAGAAGCTTATCACCCATCGCCGCAGGAAGGGTCTCAAATCTGCTAGTACCACCTCTCTGCGGCGTCAAGGACAGCCCGTGGACCCCTACGCGCTTATCCTAGAAGGCAAGCTTGACATGCTTCGTGTAGCTGTGGAGGAGGTCGTCGCCATGGATGATCCCTTTACCTACTTGGGAACGGCGAAGGTTTTGAATCATTCCGAAATGAGGAGGGCCTTCTTCCGGACGGGTGTGATTCAGATAGTCTCCTCAAGGTCGAGGCCGGACGCTTTCTCCAACCAGGCCACCATCCACAACCCTTTCGAGGCGCAGGTCGGAGTGGTCGATATGAAGGTCACCAAGGTCGGCGTGCTTTGGCGCAAAGATCCCAAGAAGCGTAAGACAAGATCGCCATGGCAGGAGTGGGGCGCCATCCTGACCGGCTCTCAGCTCTATTTCTTCAGAAATAAGGACTGGGTCAAGTCACTAATGCATCAACATGAGAACCACGTGCGGGCTGGACGCGGCAAGACCGCCGTTGTCTTCAAGCCACCGATCGACAACTTCAAACCGGACTTTCTGATTTCCACAGAAAAGATGGTGGCTCTCTGCGATGCACAATATAAGCGTCACAAGAACGCCTTTGTGATATCGCGAGAGAACATCTATCAGGAGGTTCTGCTAGCCGATAACGAGTCGGAGCTGAACGACTGGCTTGCCAAAATCAACTACTTGGCCGCCTTCCGAACGTCCGGCGTCCGGATGAGAGGCGTGGGAGCGGGCAGCAGCTCAGATATCATGCCCCCGTCGCGCAACGGGACGGCCACCTCTCAGGAGGTCGCACCCGCGCCACCGGCACAGTCAAATGCCAGCATCGAGTTGGCGGAGCAGATTGCACATGCGAGAAGACAGATCCTTGCAAAGAAGCTGGAGGACATGGCTGATAAGATGGTGGCCATCGACAAGGTCCTCGATGCGGAGCTGCGCACTGCCCGTCATATGACCGTCCTCACGCCGATTCAGGACAAGACGCGCGGAGATGTGCTCACGGCATCTGCGAGGCTCGCTGCTAAGCTGAGGTGGGAACGTATGAATAGGTGGCGCGTTCGATGCCACCGAGACATCCTTCACGTTGATCTCGATGAGGACCTCAAGAGTATGAACGGGACAGGCGAGCCCGAAGACCAGGCAGGGGAGGACCCTTCTTCAGGCTCTGCGCAGAGCCGCGAGGCTCGCAGCCGTCTGCCATTTCCACGTTTCAACTCCAAGAGCGGCTCGACACCACAAAAGCCAGCAACCAAGGATCACCGACCGTCAAACTCGTCGCCGAACACGACATCTAAATTTCTCAATAACGTCGAAGAGATGTTCAAGACGCCGTCGCGTGGATCTTCAAAACTGCAGCGCAAGGGATCGTGGGAACTGCCTCCTCTGACGTTTGATCGACGTGGGAGTAGCGCGACCGGAGCAACTGGAACGACAAACACCACAACCGACACCATGGGCAGGCTGTCCGAGAACGAGCAATCAGTGCCCGAGGAACGGATTGATCCGAACGAGGAGAGTGAGTCGGACATGGATGAGAGCGAGGACGAGGTGCAGGATGATGTTCCAACGCCTTCACCAGCGGCTGGCAACAAAGAGGAGAATCAGCTGAAGCCGCCAAGTCTCAGGCTTCAAACGGCCGACTCGCTCAGATCTGAGGACGATGCCGCCGCCGTGTCCGCTACAGAGTCGGAAGTGAGCAGTGCATCGAGACCCAAGCGTCACAGCCTGCAGATGCGCCTACATAGCAGTCACAGTGTACAATATCATCGGAACCGAAAGGGCCGGGAGTCGTCTTCAACAGTGAACACGTCGGAGGATGGCGCCTCACTTGCGCCACCGGGCGAAGGCTTGTCTAGGAGTCCAGGCAGCTTCACACTCCACGGCAAGAAGGCGTCTGTGATTACGTTTGGGTCTGAGTGGCAAGCACTGTCGGGCGAGGATGGACTGCGAGCACGCAAGACAGCTGGCCTGAATGACGATGGCACAATCCCAGCAGAGGAGACTACAGGCGATGGGGCTCAGACACCAAAGGCCACTGGATCACAAATCGTCAACGATATGGAAACGCCTCTAGCTGAGGATTTTGTCGATGCGCGGGAAGTCCAATCACCTCAAGAAAGAACCAAGGCACCCGAGAGCTCATTTGATGGAAATTTTGCGGAGGAGTCAAAGGCAGCACCGAGAGAAGGCACTTCTGACTGAGCTTTGAGGCCACAATTTGGCACAAAGCGTCACGGCGTTCAAAGTGAAAAGACTATGAATTGAGAGATTTCTTCTTTAGCAGGAGGCATTCAGAGCCACGATAACTGGAATGAGCGTATTCGCAATGGGTCACAGGTCAGGGAACACAGCCGTACCTGTCCACAGGCGTTTAAACAGTACTTTGTATCATTAGCAGCTGCATGACCATCACTGATCAGAGCAGTCTAGTCGTGGTTGGTCACACAACACGAGAAAAGCCAGTCAAAAATCCATTCATTAGCAAACCAGCACGTCTCGATCGAATGGGCTAACTGAAAACAAGCCAACGGAAATGCTCGTGACACATTCCTTTTCGCCCAGCGCCAGAAATCTCTGCTGTAGAGCTGACTGAGCTATGTGGGTCTATATTCTCCGTACTCTCCTCTCACAAGCGGCATCGGATACACATTCCTGTTCAAGCCGTGTCTTATCTTCTACCCAAGCCGCTGGACGCGAATTACACCCGCGCCCAACCGCACTTCATTCACCCACGGTGAATGGCCGTAGCTTCCACTAGGCATGGACCGGATCAAATGATGAAAGCCTTGGTAGACTGCACGACAATTGCGTAAATTCCAGCCAGACTTTGTGCTCAGCACTGATTGACCCAGGAAGCCCATGGCACAATTCAAAGAGTTCCTCCTGTCAAACCGGGCAGAGTTGCTCGGAACACGCCTCCCCACGTCCACAGATTTCCTCAGCGGCACGTCAACCTGGACCACTATCCAATGTGTGGCTTGAGGCTCCAAGATGGGTGTGTGGGGCCACGGCAGTAGCGTTGAAGCTCAAGTGGACGGTGTGTGGGCATATGTGGGGTCAATATATAATTCACTACCTCCTGCTTGAAATTGCCATCTTCATCACGAGATGTTTGAGCTCTGCCTTTGACTTGCACGACTCTTGAACAGAATGATATTCGCTGGCATCAGTCGCCAATCTCTGTGTGTCGTGTTGCAGTTTCTGGCCCTGGCAAGATGTTTCCAGGATCCTCCTAAGGCGCCGGTCGATGACGAAGAGACTTTGGCTCAGAAATGGGGGTTTGACGTAAGTCTTCTCTCGCTTGATAGCTGCCCTAGCATATACTCATGTCAAGGACAAGGCTGGATTACTCTGTACTCTGTATAGCTTATTCTGGTTTTGTTCGTCATATGACATACAATCACATGGCTACAATCATGAAAACTTAACTGACACCGTCTCTTCCTTCTCTTTCGAATCATAGTGGGGCTTCACTGGCATTTCGACCTTTGCACATCTACCACACCACCGTTGTCTAGTCGATGCATCGACACCGTTCGATATCGGCATCCTCGGTGCCCCTTTCGACACGGCAGTATCGTACCGACCAGGTGCTCGCTTCGGCCCGCGAGCCATACGTGCAGCATCAGCCAGACAGACAGCATTCCGTGGGTTCAACCACCGTGCCCTCATCAACCCGTACGACAACATCTTCAAGGTCGTCGATTGTGGAGACATACCCGTAGTGCCCTTCGACAATTCCGTCGCTCTGCGCCAGATGACTGAAGCATACGAAGTGCTGGCCAAGCATCGATCTCCAGCCATCAAGAAAGGCGGCGACGGCTTCTGGCCTCGGCCAAAGATTCTCTCGCTCGGTGGCGATCACAGCATTGCCCTGGCTGCGCTGCGAGGCTTACAGCGTGCCTACGGTGAACCGATAACCGTCCTCCATTTCGATGCTCACCTGGACACTTGGCATCCGAAGAAGTACCCTGCAGCATGGCCGAGCGAGCAGGCAGCCTTCACACACGGCAATATGTTCTGGTTAGCCAGCAGCGAGGGTCTGATCGCCAACGGCTCGAGCGTGCACGCAGGTCTGCGCACCCGGCTCGCAGATCTGGGAGACTATGACGACGACGATCAACAGGGTTTCATGCGCCTTCACGCGGATGACATTGACGAGCTTGGCGGCCCCAAGGGCATCATTGACAAAATCATTGAGAGGATCGGGACTGAGAGACCAGTCTATCTCAGCTTGGACATTGATGTGCTGGACCCCGGCTTGTGTCCTGGGACAGGCACGCCGGAGCCGGGTGGATGGACGAGCAGGGAGGTCATCAGAATACTGAGAGGCCTGGCAGATCTGAACGTTGTGGGTGCTGATGTCGTCGAGGTTGCGCCTGCATACGATGGGACGGGAGAACAGACGAGCCTAGTTGCAGCCCAGGTGGCGTATGAGATCATCACGAGCTGGGTCTTGAGGGGATTGAAGGACCTGAAGAAGATTGAGAAAGAGGGCGGGGAGAGCACTTCCAAGGACGAGCTATGACGAAAGTGAAAGCAAATCTACTCAAAGTGGATGTCAGTCGTAGGAGGAGACAATTGTCCACCAGTACATGCGCAGTGCAGTGTTATATCAGCTTTGTGGACTTCTATAGACTGTTGCAAGAGATTCTGTTGCATTGGAACCTCATTAGATTGCTCAACCGATTTCATCTGCTAATGGTGATGGAGACTATATTCAGCGCACAACTTGCCAATACTTCGTATTTGATCGGCATCTTAGTTCATAGTATGCTTCTCGATAAACTGTCTTAAGACAGATTTATCAAGCATTTGATGCTCACAATAGGTTTGATAGCTAACTACCAAGGTACCTAGGTCGATACCTAGGGACTCAACGTTCATCCTCTATTCCCTTGCATCTCTTATTCGGAGTTCATTGCCGATTCGCCAGCTACTGCCTTTGTCACGTGATGCGCCCTGCAGCTCGCAGCAGGCGCTGGCCGCTTGCACAGGCGAAAAGTCGCAGCGGACAGCGATTTGCGCCAGCCGCCAGTACGTTCGCTGCGGCAGCCATAGCTGTTTGGCGGCTGATTTCCCAGTATACGTCGTGCAAGCATCACCGTCGCACGAGAAGTTGACCGCAACAAACACACAGGGCAAGAAGTCAAACTCTGCAAAGAAGAAAAACGGTCTGTGCCCAATCAAAGGCTGTCGGAGCCTACTTCGACGGTCATCATGCCTTCCCCAATCACCTCTCCAGCCGACGGCAACGGCGTCGCGTCAGCAGCTGCCACTGACACCTCTGCATCCTCCATAACCGCTATCAACGCTACTTCGCCGTCTGTGTCGGGCCCAACAATCGCAGCGACAGGGACATCGATAACAGCGGACAGCGGGACAACATCGTCGTCCACTGACACCGCTGATGCTCGGGCACAGTCACAATCAAACGACCAGGACGACGCGTCGTCGCGATCGACGTCGGCAGCTCCGGCTTCACTAGCTGAGTCCAAGCAGAAGGCACGTGCCGCTATGGCGACTGCTAAGGCGGATGGAAAATCGCCGGCTACTGGAAAAGAGCAGAATGAGGAGGGAGGCGGGAGCGACAATGGCCAGGCGAAAGATGGTGGCTCCTCAACGGATGAGCCTGGGTCGCGATCAGAATCTGTCGCCGGTCGAAAAAGGTCGCGGTCGGGATCGCGAAGGCCACAGATGGAACACAAAAATCTGCCTGCCCGGACGAAGGAGTCTTTCAAAAAGTTGCAGCTTGACCAATACGTCAACCGCTACTTAGAACACGGAGCTGCGCTTCGCGACGCTGAAGAGCGACGCACCCAGCTCAACAACGAGAGGGACAGCCGAAAAGCCTTCTATCAATACCTCTCACACTCACGCCAGCAGAACCCGGATCAGTTCTTTGGGCCTGGCTACTCAACCTACAACAACAACACCGGTCAGCACATTCTTTTTCCTCCGCACATTCGACGAAAGGCCATCCGCCATTCGCGCCAGGTCCACCTACCGAAGAAGGAGCGAGAAAGCCTAGCAGATCAACCCGAGGAGCTGGTGCCCATTCGAATTGATCTCGAACACGATAAGGTCAGACTGCGAGACACTTTCACATGGAATCTCAATGACAGACACATCACACCTCGACTGTTCGCTGAGAGGTTGGTGGAGGATTTTGGGCTGGTACCACAGCAGTATGGCCAGTTGGTACAGATGGTACAAGCAGCAATCATCGAACAGCTTTCGGAGCACCACCCGCAAGTGCAGATTGACGACGGGCCAGCTGTGAAGGATGAGGACTACGTGAACTACAAGGATGACGAGCTGCGTGTCGTCATCAAGCTAAACATCACCATTGGGCCCCACACGCTAGTTGACCAGCTGGAGTGGGACATCAACAACCCGAACAACTCGCCAGAGGATTTTGCCAGACAGATGGCTTGCGAAATGGCTCTTAGCGGCGAGTTCACCACCGCCATTGCGCACTCTATCCGTGAGCAGTGCCAGCTGTTCACCAGGAGCCTGTACGTGATTGGTCATCCCTTCGACGGTAGGCTCGTCGAGGACCATGAGCTCGCAGCCAGCTTCCAGCCATCTCCGTTGCCTTCGACATTCAGGCCATTCCAAGCCGCCAAGGAATTCTCGCCTTACATCTGGGACCTCAATGAGGCTGAGCTGGAGAAGACGGAGATGTCCGTTTCGCGTGAGGAACGACGACAGAAGCGATCTGTCAACCGCCGTGGTGGTCCTGCCCTGCCCGATCTCAAGGACAGGCCGAAGACGCTGCGAACATTGCTGGTTTCGACCATACTGCCTGGAGCTGTCACGGACCTGGAGGAGAGCCGGATCTTCAAGCGGGTGCAGACGGTCGGCAAGCCCCCGAAGACGGGCCGACGAAATGACGAGACGGACGACTCTGACAGCGACGACTCCATGGCAGATATAGGCCTGGCGCCGCAGCTATCCGGAGGCACAGCGCGGACCAACCGGCTCCGCGCGCAGGCGGCCAACAGGGCTTCCGCTGCTCGCTCCGTCACGCCGGCCCGCAGGGACTCGAGCTCACCCGAGCCAGCAACATCTCTCATCGTCAAGCTCAAGCTCGGCAAGCCCAAGATGCAGCAGCTCCAGCGAGACCAGAGGTCGAGGAATAGGGATCCGCGACCTGCCTCGCGCCAGAGCCCGTCGAAGTCGGCTCGCCAGGGCTCAATGGGTCCTCCGGTTGGCACGCCCCGGGCTCAGCATCAGACGATCCCAGATGGCGCAAGCGCGTCTCCAGCGCCGTCGCTGACTACGCAGAAGAGCACTAATAACGCTCTTGTAGGCCGAGTCAAGGCAAATGGACCACCGTTCGAGGACAGTCTCAAGGTAAGAAAAACCGCCAGCACCTTCTTTACTCTCCAATGATCCTTTCTCCCCACCCCATATCTCCTCAAGGTTGATACCAATCCAACTCTCCCAACCCCTGCTGCATCCATAACACTTCCCACACATCTCAAAAGCTCCCATGACTAACGAACCACACCAACAAAACAGCCCCAACCGCCCGAAACGCTAGTCAAAGCGCTCGACCGGCTGCGCGAGGCCTACCCCTCCGACGATTTCGAGGTGAACATGCGGCTGACCGCCGTGTCAGATGAGGACGACAAGCCAATCTCGCTCAAGAACGGCGCGCCACTACCGCCCAACAGCAGCTACTGGTACCTGCCGCGCATCCGCTGCCGCGACTGCCCGGGCAAGCTGTACACGCCGGACGAGTCGCTGGGCACTAGCAATTTCGAGACCCATCTGCGTTTCAAGAGCCACAAGGAGCACGTCAGGCGCCGGCTCGAGGGCGCTAACGCTGTGGGGGAGGGTGGCGGTGGTGGAGGAGGTCGGAACACGCCTGACGGTGGAGGTGGAGGAGCAAAGGGAGCCGGGACTGCGTCGGCGTTGACGGTGGGAGAAGCGGGAGGTGATGGCTCGGATGCGGGTGATGTGAAGTAGTTAGCTAGCTGGCTGGCGTGCTCGCTCGCTTGCTTGCTTGATCACTCACTGAGGTTGTTTGTATCTGATATAAAGAAGGAGAATGTTCAACAATTTATATTCTATAACTGAGCGTTTATATACCGTGTTTTTGTCAACGGAATGCATCTTCTTGTACGCAATTTCTCATTACTGGGCTTTAAAATAAGCAAAGGCATAGTGCAAAGCGACTTGTGGTGTAGCATTAGCATAGCCAGGTGAGCAGTGATGATTCACTCGCTTGCATGTTTTGCAGCTTATTTACTATTCACATTCATGAGTATGGATAAACGTGAGGAAAGGACCGGCTAAATGAGTAACTTTTATTCCGCTTTTTTTCCCCTCTTCTCATGTATTGCTTTTTTTAATTTTTAATTATTTAATTATTTATTTTTTATATCAATTTTCATGTATAAATAATTGCCGAGATGGCAGTTCTCTATAGCTGGGACTTGTTGGAGTTTTTAGTCAGATTTCTCGCCTTCCTCGTCCATGTGTCTGTCCAGTTAACGATACGATGAATTGTGATGACACCTACGATTGACTGATCATCATTCCAGGCATTAAATGGCGCCTGTATTTCAACCTTCAAGACGAGCTCGGATGAATGAGGGAAGCATGTGTTCTGAATGTTTGATCGCTGCAGTGATTTTCTCATCACCTCAAGACATCGCGAACCGGGTGCAGTGAAATTCAGCAAGCATGCCATCAATCTGGTGATTTCTTGAGTCCCAATCCACGGGGCCAATAAGTGGGTTGGATGACAATCATGAGGCCCAACTTCCTGAACAATGGATGAAGCATATGATAAAGACGACAGAGCTGTCGAGGAGGTACCTAACCCATGTACTCTGTCCGATGCACGAGACACCACCCGTCAGATACGCGACGAGCGCTGATCAAATGGAAGCCAACAGACAGACAACCACCATCCCTCGTGGCGCACGTAGCGTACGCGGCGTAAAGGGGCAGCGCACACGTGCTGCTAGGCACTAGCTGGGGCAACCCCTTGTTTCAGGTCCTGGCGATCAGAGAAGCAAAAAACCTTTTCCGACCTGGGGTGTGTGTCTCGGCAGTGTTATCTTGCCCAGTCAGTGACGACGAGGCGCCTTCCGTCCGGCGCTGCTCAAGGAGAAAGAACCAACATCACCCTGCGCAAAGGCCAGAGGGAATCGAGCGGTCGAATGGAGTCATTCCTCCTTTCTGTCATCAATCCCTAATCGACAAGAGGTTGGACTTGTCAGCCCAATCGCGGGCCATGAGCTGTTGACGAGCCAGCGGAGTAATCTTGCTTTGGAAGCGAAGAATTGAAGCGTGTCTTGAACAACAGAACGAGTAGTGAGGCTCTGCAACTCTGTTTTATTGCCATGAACGGTTTCAATCCCCACGTACAGACCCGCCAACTGTATGAATTCACATTGCACAGTTTCTGGACACCCGAGGCCTGACTTCAGGTGTTTCGTTCATCACTCATTTACCCGGTGTGTGCAGTGTGGGTCTGCGGTTACGACCAGGGATCTTCCGCGAGTGCGGACAATCAGCGCGGGAAGATGGAGCCTGCCCCTATTTCGAGTTCATTTCAGGAGGAGATGAGGCGTCGCTTGCCCATGATTGGGAGCCTTTACCGTATCCGACAGGGAGCAGCGGTGCGCCCGTGGCACAAGTGCAGCCAACTTGCGCAAGAAGCTTAAACCGGAACACACGCACCCTTCCCGCAGATGGACTTTTGGTGCGGACAGGGGTTTAGAGGCTAGTCTTCAGCGGTGGTGGAGGTCTTTCGCATTTTCGGGGAGACAGAAAACGGTTGTGAAGTTTTACATACCCCTGGACGCTCCAGCCTCGACCGCTGCTAGGCCTGGAAACATCAACATCGCAAATCAGAAAGCGTCAGCTTCTCGCATCGCACTTGAGCAGCCCGGAGGTGATCGAAAACCGTCCCAAGCACCGTTGGTCTCGAGACAAGACTCTTCTCCGTGGTGGGGATGACAGTGACGATAATGGTGCTGACAGCTCATTTTGCCTGACAGTTCCATGAAATGCCATTCTCGCATTCTGGTTGGCATGCTATTCATTTACTTGAGGCATCTGTGGAACTATTCTCGTATCCCTGCTCTTTTCTCCGCTGACGGACTGGTAGCGGTTCGACGTCTACTGCGGAGTACATTTCGGTGCCACAGTCAAGACGTATCGAAGGTGCCCTTATGGCAGTACAGCACTGCCTGGGTTGCTTGCCATATTCGTCGAATGCGGAGTCATGGAAACCTGTGCTATTGAATGGGTCAGTAATTTCGAAAATGTACAACGAGTGACCGAAGATTGCTCCTACCAGAGCCATCTTGGAAAGTTGCAGCCGAGGAGGGAGGCTCATGGTCTTTTGGGTGTTCAGTCATGTCTTCAACCATAGACCGACCTAAGTTTAGCTTCGAGAAGAGAAGTAAATTGGAGTTAACGTGCTATTTTCGAACGGATGGCAGCAACTGTCGGAGGGATGTGTGAGTCCGTGTGTATGTACATGCGTTTGTGTGAGTGTGTGTGTGTGCGCGCGCGAGAGAGGGAGACCTTGGCTCCGGCAGTGACTGTCGTTCGGCTGCCTGCTACGGTTTCTGGTGCCTCCTGTGACTTTAGCAAGCGGGTACCTACTTGGGCAGGTACCTACCTAGGTACCCAGTACACATATTAACAGCGAGCCATCGCTTGCTATAGAACCACACCACGCGCTGCTCGCCAAGTATACGTACCACCCGTGATCGTCGGAACCAATCGTTGTCCCGCTGTACCTCCTCGCCGCCAGCTGCTCCCTGTCTCCCCTTCGTCTTCGGTGCTCTCTCTTTTCTCCACACCCTTTCTCCTCTTTCTCTTCTCTTCGGTTTCTTCAGCACCCTCACCGCTTGCTCCTCTCTATTCTTCGTTGACTTTCTTCCTTCGTGCCTCTTCATAGTCGCTCCCTTGACATTCTTCTTCACATTGTTGTTATACCGTTACCAGCCAACTGCCGCGGCCCGGGCATATACCAGTGCCAGTTTTCATTTCATCGGCTCGAACCCCCTAATATTGACCAGCTTCACACAACTTTCTCGCGGCTTGCCAGCAACTTCGGCTTCAGGCCAACAAACCGGCATCCCTTTCGGACAGAGAGAAGAGTAGCTAGGGATCTGTTGTTCGCATTAAAAGGTACGCGCGCGAACATGCAGCTTTGCCCTTGGAGGGTTCTCGCACCTCTGAACCTCTGAATAGGAACTGATAGCTGCCGCCCCAGGTCAAAGAATACGGATGCAACAAGCCTCGAGATTCGTTTCAATCGTGTCATTCATACCCTGAAAAATTCTCAGTTCACACCGTCGCTGAGCGCACCTTTCGTTTCACCAACCACATTCTAGCGGCGTTGTTTACGCTTTCACAATTCAACGGCAGGCTTCTTGGAATTACGTGACTCTTGCGGAAGAGAAAGAAAAATGGCCTCCCAGCGCAAGAACAACAATCTGCCCAGGCTCAACCCTGTGGCCTTCCCCGGAGGCGCGCCTCAACAGCAGCTGCCGACTCCTCAGCAGCAGCAACAGCATCACCACCAGCAGCTTGGCGAGATGACCCCACAGACCGGCTTGGATATGAACTTCACTCCATTGCTCCCCTCGCAGCTGCTGATGGGTAGCCCCTTCCAGACCGGAAGCCCGACTACCTTCCAATCACCCCAGTTTGCCAACTTCAACTTCACTCAGGCTGGACAACAGGCGGGACAGTCGGCCATGAACAACCCTCTCTCCCCTACCGGAAGGCTCATGTCGCCTATCGAGGGCGTACAGGGAGGCTTCTTTGGTAACGGCTTCCAGCAGCCCGGTGGCAGGAGCTTCTCCGTGACTGAGATGCTGCAGTCGCCAACTACGCCCTTTGGCCAGAACTCATTCTCTCTGAACAGCCCGATCGGTGTGGGAATGCCGAACCAGATGCAGGGCAACAACACTAGCCGTACAGTCTACCTCGGCAACATCCCTCCGGACACCTCCGCCGAAGAGATTCTCGGCCACGTCCGGAGCGGACAGATCGAGTCGGTGCGTCTGCTGTCCGACAAGAACTGTGCTTTCATCTCCTTCTTGGACGGCAGCTCTGCTACGCACTTTCACTCCGACGCCATCCTGAAGAAACTCAACATCAAGGGCTCTGACATCAAGATTGGCTGGGGCAAGCCGTCCCAGGTGCCATCATCGGTGGCGCTGGCTGTGCAGCAGTCTGGCGCCTCCCGCAACGTCTACCTGGGCAACCTGCCAGAGGACATCTCTGAGGAAGAGCTACGGGAGGAGCTGGGAAAATTTGGACCAATCGACACCATCAAGCTGGTCAGGGAGAAGAACATTGGTTTCGTGCACTACCTGTCCATTGGAAACGCGATCAAGGCCGTGTCTCAGCTCCCCCAGGAGCCCAAATGGCAAGCTCCGCGCAGGGTCTACTACGGCAAGGACCGTTGCGCCTATGTCTCAAAGACGCAGCAGCAGAATGCCGCCCAGTACTTGGGCATTCCCGCTGGGTACGCCAACGTCCTGAACGGCGCAGACCGGGAGCTCATCTCAAACGCTCTGGCTCAGCAATCTGTCGCCGCGGCAGCAGTGGCGACCAGCGCTGGCGGTGTCAGTAACTTGGGGAACCGTACAGTCTACCTAGGCAACATCCATCCAGAGACTACCTTGGAGGAGATCTGTAACGTTGTGCGAGGTGGTCTCCTTCACCACATTCGCTACATTCCTGACAAGCACATCTGCTTCGTCACGTTCATTGACCCCACGGCAGCTGCATCGTTCTATGCACTCAGCAACTTGCAGGGTCTGATGATCCACAACCGTAGGCTTAAGATAGGTTGGGGCAAGCATTCGGGTGCCCTGCCACCGGCCATTGCCATGGCCGTCAGTGGCGGCGCCTCCCGCAACGTTTACGTCGGTAACTTGGACGAATCTTGGGCTGAGGAGCGTCTCCGCCAGGACTTTTCAGAGTACGGCGAGATTGAGCTCGTGAACACCCTTCGCGAAAAGAGCTGTGCCTTTGTCAATTTCACCAACATCGCGAATGCCATCAAGGCTATCGAAGGTATGCGTGGCAAGGACGAGTACAAGAGGTTCAAGATCAACTTCGGCAAGGACCGTTGCGGTAACCCGCCTCGGCAGAACAGCGGAGGCCCGCAGGGTCAAGCAGCGGAACAGCAGCGCCAGACCATGTCACAGTCTCCTCCGGGAAACGACGAGAGCAGCCCGGTCCGCCCATCATCGATCTCGCCGGGCCCTCAGAGCGGTGGCCAGCCTCAGAGCGCGACGGTGCTCAGCCCGGGCCAGAACCCTCTGACCATGTATCTCAACCAGATTCAGAGCCAGCCCCAGCAGGCTGATAGCGGCATCAACGGCGAGACGGCTGGTCGCGCATACTCCATGGCTACGCTGCCAACTCTCCAGGAACAAGAGGCTTTGAACAACATCGCGGCCAACTCAGCCAACAGCGAGCTCCTACATGGCTCCCTGGCCGAGGCTCCATCGCAGCCAAGCAACGCTGCGGCCTCTGCCGCACCTAACGCCAACGGAGTCAACAGCACCGTCGGAGGCCACCTGGCCAGCAGCAAAGAGAGCAAGGCATCTCATAGCCGAACAGTGTCTCTCCCCGTCTTCACTCACGATCCATTCTCGAACAACCACAACAGTGAGCGGCAAAATGGTGCAGTTGGATCCGGTCTCCCGCCTCCAAGCCACAGGCGTGAGCAGAGCAGCTTCACCGGCCTTGGCTCTGGGTGGGGCGGCTTCGGCAGCGGTGGTTTCGGACTTGGTCTCGGCACCAACGACAGTGGACGGACACTGAACGGATTGGTCGAGGAAACCTCCCGTTAGGAAGATGAGCATGAGATTTCAGCAGCAGCAGCAGAAGAGACTTGGGACATTTCTCAGATTATTTCCTTACTTTCTCTGTAAATTTTGATATTTGGGATGCGATTTCAGAGTTCAATTTCTTTTCGAGGCACTTTTTCTAACAGATTTGCTGGTTTCAAGATCTGGCTTTTCAAAAACTTATCACAAAATCTTGAAGGATTGAACAGTCGGTGGCGAGAGGGCATTGGTCACTCACCGTATAATTTGATGTCCCATTCCGGGCTGCGGTGGCTGGTGACATGTCAGCCAGTAGGTTGTGATGTTGTTTGTGAGGACCGTAATGGACAACTCCAAAGTAATCGGGTGGCACGATCTAAAGGCAGGCGCTGGACAAAGGGTCTGCTAGGAACAGGAAGGCTTTGTACCTCTGTTGGGGAAGGGGGGACAACTGGTAGTATATCATGCAATCAATACAATTTGCAAAAATTTGTTCAAGGTCCTAGATTGCCTGGCTAGCAACATGAAGGATTGAAAAAGCGTACGCTTGGCTTTAGAGGGTAGGGTTTCAGAACAGAGTAAGGCCAAGGCCAAGGCTAAGGCCAAGGGCGAGGGCGAGGGCGAGGGCTCATTGGTGTGAGCCAAAGTGATGTCAACTCTCACTTTTGCCTTTACAGTTTGAACCCCTGCCCTGCTCCCAAACGCTACCTCAAAATTTACATGTTCTACACTAGTGTCCCGGCGTTTTCGTGCTGTACGGAGCAGTGGAAAGAAAGCCTGGCCGGGTTCATCGTCATTCGCTTGCTACCTCCTGTCTACCGAGACAAAGGCTATTATTCTTCGTTACTGGAAAATCATCTCTGTCTCCGTCTCCTTTGTTGTTCCATTGCTCATTGTTTCGGACCAGTGCGGACACGTTGCGGCCGGTAAAACAAATGTCAGCCCTCGCTTTCGTAACACGAGCATTGTCTTTGACAGGGTCGGGATACTGAGCCAAGACGCAAGTTGAAGCTGGCCTATAAAGAGGCGACAAGACATTACTTGTCTCATCGATATCAACACCCTCAGCAAATTTCCGAGACATCCCACCAGAACAGAGAATCCAGAAAATCGTTGACGACAATATTCAAAGAGAAAAGAGGGAAAAAAAAAGAAAAACACAACAAAGAACAGAAGGGAGACCAAGCTCAGCGCTCCGCATACCCGTCCACTCTTCTCCCCCGCAAAAAGGCATATACATTAAATCGCTCGATAGCGCAATGTCGGCCAACTCAGCTGAAGGTAAGTGGACTTGTGATGAATCCAAAACGGTGAGTTTCATAGCGTCCGAGTTTGACAATGCTGGCATTGACCATGTCTGTTGGGGAAATCTTATGCAGTACCTCATTGGCATGCACGGCGGCCATCAATATGAGTACGAATTTGTTGTCCCTGACGCCCAATTCGATCAAGCAATTCTTCTCATACGCAATTTGGGGTCTGAGGTTTGTCAAAACGCCGGCTGCATTCTAAATCCTGCGCATGTGACAGCGGACAATGTCTCTCAGAACCGCTATCCTTTTGCCCGAGTTCACCTTCATCGGCACGAGAGGGACGGAGGCAGCGTCCTCATCCATAAACAGTCGGACGTTCTCTGGTTCTTGCCGAGTCTGAAGCCAGATGGTGAGAACATCCTGCTTGCGACTGATAACAGACTTGGCTGGAGCAGGCAGCCGGTGAACTTCGACCGTCCGGTGTCTGAGCTCATGCCTTGCCGGGTCCCAGCAGTCCACCATGTACTCGAAGCCTTCATTAGATTGCGCGTGCGCGACGCCCATATGACGACAAGGTCCTACTGGGAATTGGCTATTCTGGGCATTACATGCAAGGTTGCGATGACGGGTGAATTGTCTCTCGGCCTAATGAAACCATGTTATCGGCGATATGTCAGCAAGATCAAACAGACACAAAAGATAAATCATGTCGAAGCCATGCGTCAGCTTCTGGCTGCTGATCCAACCTTGAAAAGAGAGCCGCCTCCAGGACTCACGTTCCCCAGCGACTCAATACCACACTAGGACTGGGAGGATGAAGATCTGCTGCGGGAGCTCCACTTGCTGTAGAAGGACCATTGTGCAAATGAACGCGAGAAGACTGAGGTAGATTTCAGGCCGACTACCGGCAAGCTAACACAGATAAGTAATTATGAATCTGACTAATCCAAAACAGGTCACACTGCATCCTCTTCGACACTGTGACTGTTATGAGAATCGAAGCCGGCTTTCGACGGCATCCTCAAGCTGACCTTGATCATGCCTGGCATAGCATAGTAAGGCGAAATGATGCGAACGTAGACATGAGTAGCGCTAGTAACCACCCACAGATGTAAAGATCTTGCGAGAAAAAGGTAACAGTAGAGAATCTAGGTACCAAACCCAGGCACTGAAGGAAGGCAGTCATCCTGCACTGGACGCGAAGTATAGGATGGAAGAAACCTCATGTGTCTGTCTCGATGATCGTTGCAGGAAGCGTGCTTGTGGATCTGTTAGGCTCAAAACGCTTGGGAAGGATCAATAATGCCCAACACGCCATTGCCGTGATTGGCAGATATAACACTATCAGCGCTAACGAGCAAACTCAGAGAAAAGGAGGCAATCACGCTGATGTATAGACGGGTATTTGAGCCTCTGGAGCGGCATGTTGGTCTGCTAAGAACAGCACATGACTAGTACTTTCTATTGTGCGCTGCTTGGCCTTTGCAAAAAATCGTACGAGCGCCTCGCGTTCGATCAAGCATGATGCTGGAAGCGACAACCCCGGTCCCGCGTGACTGGGTGTCACAGCTCTTTCTCGAACCCCCATGGAAGCAAGTGTCCGCCATTTGTATGTCAGAGAGTTCTGCGGGCTATTTTGTCGGTATCACGCGATTGCGGCGGGCCGAGAAGGTCGAGTTTCTTCCCTGCTCCAGACGCGCGAATGAGGCACTGTAGCAGCTGGGCATCGTGGTTGAGCCCGCCGTGTATCGTACAGACAGTATTGACGCACAAGCTTTTGCGAGAGCTGTGCTGTGAGCATGGAATCGCCTCGCGAGTCTGTGAAACGCGTGAAAGGTCGTACAGCGCGGCTAGGGGAAGAACGGTTGGTATGCTTCGTCGATACTAGTCAGGCAGACTTTGCTGTGAGTGTCTACCTCTGTCGTAAAGATTTTCAGAAGGCGAAGTAGCCAATTTTGCTTTCGATCGCCTTCCTCCTAGTCGTCAACAGCTTGAGAGAGCTTGTATGCGTACCGAATCAGAGAGGAAGGACCCGGTTCATCGTAAGATATGGGGTCTTGACGGCAAAGAAAGTCCGCCCAGATACCCCTTCAAAGCCGCCTTCAGAGATGTTTGCTTCAGAGAAAGGAACGACCCAGAAGGAGACAAAGGGTACCAAATACCAGATTCTCTGAAGTCTTCAACGAAGTATTTTATTAAATCCTCGCAAGAAGGGCTTCGGAATGCGAACTCATACTGCCCTGTCGACGACTGAAGCAACTGTCGTGCGCTGAATCTGGAGAAGAAGGCTGGGGTGACTAGGCTGATCTCCAAGCACCGCCATCACTTTCATCTCCACCGAAGAGGCTTAGTCGGAGTATGCAGCTTGCTGTCAATTCATAATAGGGTAATTTGCTTTCGCTTCTGTCGCCCAGCAACGCCAGCATGGCAGAAAGGTACTTGGCCGAATTGAGGAACGCTGCTTAAATCCGGGCTTTGCTGCTAATGACCCTTCAGGCCGACTTTCAAACCTACTCGGACGCTACATTGTTGGCCTGTTAGAGAAACAATATCAGCCTAGCTTACACCGAAGCGGATTCGCTGAAAGTTCCGGCTATACAATCATTGAAGCAATGAAGTATACGTGCAAGGACATGCTATAGACAGCGATCGGTCGCATGCAAGGCCAAGCTTGACATCGGCGGCACGAGCGCTGCACCTATCATATGTCGCTGGGATATGAGAGATAAACAACCATGACAAAGCTGAGCTATTGGTCCAATGGACCAATTACACCAGCCATCCACATGCTGGGCGTCGTGGACAGGTGAAACTTCCAAGGTCCCCTACCGGATAGAATGCAAGGCTAGTAGCCATTCGCCGTGACTGTTTCTTCACCGAAGCTCTCCGCTTCCCCACTAGCCACCCAGCTGTAGGCCTAGTACTGAGCCAAGCAGCTGTCTCAGGAGAGCCAGACACCCGCAGCACCTTATTGCCTCTCCGCTTATTGCGAAACCTTGGATGAGCGCGCTCACAAGAAAAGTTTCCCAGATAGGTCTTCGACATCGGCTGAAGACCTTTTGTCGTAGCCACTTGACAGCAAATATTATGCCCTGTAATTCCCTCCTGGTGGGCCCTTCCAATAATATGAAATGATGATGTATGTTGGTCGCGGTCGCGAAACTAGTACACAAAGAAAAGTGGGAATAAGACAGTCTGTTCAAACTGCCTAATTGTGGCCATCGCTCACACATACCAGAGAATAGAGGGCGTCATGGCGACTCCGATGATTGCAGAATCGATGTGTAATGATGCAAGCAACTGAGAAGCCCGCAATGCTTGCATCGCGACTCCGTCCACACTATTGTCCCCCTGTTTTGCTCTCACATCTGCGAGCTTTACTGACTGGAGTTGGGCTCCTATGCAGGTGGCATTTAGGGAGGACCAGAGCAATTTGGGCGGGGTGGAAGAGCCAGCTTGTTAGGGGAGTGGATAGGGAGGCACACTGGAGTAGTGGCTGACGCACTCTTAGCGTCAGGGTACTGACAGAACGTAGGTACAAGGCTTCCTCACCGGCTGAAAGACAATGTGAGAATGGCTGGATGTTTCGGTACCCTGTCTCATCGTCCTTATGTCTTCTGTCGTACAGCGAGAAAGCAAAGAACATTGTCTGGGACTGATGCCAACACAGCGCCCTTGATGGGCTGTGGGCCGCAAAGACATCATCCACTCACGTTCGTGTGCAGACACGACCTTCCCTCGGTGTGAGGCCAGTATCCTGCCGTTGTTATTAGCTGGATCAAGTCGAAGAGGTCACCACCGGTCACTCTTGCTACGGAATGTAGCTCAGTAGAAACCTGTCCCATTTCGAAGGTCAGACGAAACGCATCGATCAAAGACATAGAAGTTTTCTGGCAATTTCCTGGCAATCGCGTGTGTCCCTGCTATGCCAGTTCCAAGCCGGTCCTCATGTAACATAGGTGAGTTGCGTACAAATATGGATAGTCAATCTCCTTCCGCATCGATCAGCAACCCCATCACCCTCTTGTGATCATGACTATTCCTTTAGTGGAATATTCGACAAGGGTCGGAGCAGAAAGGTGCAATCACTTCTGGCAACACCTGAAAGTCCAAAGACCTCTCCACACGCGCGTCGAACTCGATGTAATGGTCAATGATATCAAGAACGCTCTGCATTGGCCAATCGCCTGACGTACTATTCGGGGCCCACCCCCGTCCAACCCCTGCAGTGGGCACGCAGGCGCCGCAAGAGCATGTTTAGCCAAATAAGATAGTCGTGTTCGACGCGAAAATTACCTATGGGAAAAGAGAGAGAGAGAACAGGGCGAAAAAAACAAACAAAGAAGACTCTCACCTGTCGCGCAGATCCAGCGATAGTTATAAAGCTCTTCCTCGACGTGATACTCTGCTTTTTCGAGAGCCCTACCACCATACCCAGCCTCATATGCAGAGTTCTCTGCCCGACTCTTTTATCAAAGCCAGTTACGCATCCCGAACCGACACGCGGAGCTCAGGCTCCCCATAAGATGGACCGCCTATCAAGGCCGAACAGGCCTCGTGCTCGAAACCATCACCGTCAATCTCGGGACAGACATGCCATGTCTGTCCACATTTTTCGTGCCGTTTATAGGGTTAGTATGCTCTACTGCGGTCATTGACTGGTGTCGAAGAGAATTCAGCTGACACGGTGGGCAGGCTCATCCGACTTATGGCGAGCTCCAATACGCCTCACTGAACCTGCGCCTCATCCAAGAACATACACTTATCAAACAAGTCTGCCGGCACGGGCATGTGCATCTGTACCTGAGAGGCCGGTTGAGATGGCAAGCGATCGGATACCGTCGAGGCCGCATCTTCTTTGTTCAGTAGAAAGAGGTTGGATCTGCCAGCGGTGGTGGTTGGTATCTGTGGTGGACGAGGGCGGTGTTCCTATATTCTCGTGTCGAAACCTTCTCAGTATCATTTGTAATCAATGTGTGTACGTTTCCAACCCTTGACCATACTGCATGCTGGCGTAGGATCGTTGGGTGCGACAGACTGTCACGACCTTGCCGTAAGTTCCGACGGCAGCATCGCATCATCGTCGTGATCATCGTCATCTGTCTTTCTCCACCTCAAGCCCCTCTGCGTCAAGCGGGAAGTCTTTCGACGGCCGGTGCCGTTGCTGCCAACGATACTTCACATTTGGCTTGCTTAGTGACATCTCGTGTTCACGAAAAGCGGTCACTTGGGTGAGGATCATCTTGAAAAGAGAGTCAACGTCAGACGCTGCTGGGCTTCGACTGACGAAGATACAGCATCAACGCAGTTAGAGTCAGACAGGTATGTGGCTGCAGCTTCCGCGTTCTTGATCATATTATGTGAGGACGTCGACAAATGACGAGGCAATGAGACGGTTCAAAGCAGTCGCAGCTCTCTGGGGATATGATCCCCGTTGTACATATCTTGACAGACTTCTGAGTGGCACAGTGCATCACCAATTCGCGAGAAAGAAAGCAAGTCATCATGTTTCTATGAAGACTCATCAAACTTCACTGCGATTGACGAAGGATACATGTAGTAGGTGAGTGAGATGGGGCTGAACTGGTAAGCTGGGACTGAGGTCATATATGTTAAATGTAACGGAGATGAATGAAGAGCTGACCAGCGTTGCATACCAGGGTTTCAAACGTTCGACAAAAGGAGCAGTATTCATAAGGATGATGGCACCAGTCTCTTTTTGTCAGCCGTACATCTTACACACCAAGAGCAACTGAGTGTTAGTTCGCTTGATAAGATGCGATTAGAGTTCCAGAGCTATCCTTAAGCCATTGAGAAAGGATAGAAGGGAATCTTCAAAGAGGTGACAGTTTGTGATAGTCAAGTGATGAGTTTGGACGCTACCAGGTCGATGATGATTCGGAAAAACGTCCTCTATTGCTCTCCCGACCTGTCATTACCGATCAAACTTAATCACAAGAGCCTTGACCAGGGTCGAAGCTGTATTTCTCCTTGGTCTGAGAGGAGAGAGATACATTGGGGCCACTTCGATCACACACAGTCAAGGATCGGAATCCCGCCACTAGCTCGGGCAATAGCTGCTTACAGTGCTGCAGCAGTTCTGCTATACGCGCTGCTGCTGTCATTAGCTTGGTGGAACGAGATGGCCCCTCGGGTGTGTGCGTTGACAGGCTCACTGGCAGCTTGCGTTTACGACTACCCACATCCGGCGATGTCGGCAAGGGGGGCACCAAGCCTAAGCAAAGGACCTAGGCAATCACCTACCTAGTCCGAGGTACCTAGGTATGTGATGACGCCAACCCCTGGCTGGACAAGTGCGTATCGACTAAGGCTGGACCCAATCATGCATCACTGGCCAAAGCGCAACAAGGTGTCCGACGTCTCAAAGCAATAGCATCGAGTTCCACTGGTGTTGACATTACCGATGAGAGAAAGCTACAACTTTGGTGTTCTCGAGGACAACGGGGCAGCTCTCTTCACTCAAGGTATGGTCATACAGCAAGTTGTGTAAGCGCTTGGACGGCAGCAGTTCATGCAGATACCACGGGCATGCTCAGAGGACTACCTACCCGGACAGGTACCGTGCCAAGGTTACTACCTGCGAATCACTGCGTCGGCAACACACGACAGCACAAAGCCCCTGTACTTACTTGATTCGGCTGAATGCTGCTCCGGGGCCTGCTGTTTTTCCGCCTTCTAAATTGTGATCAAACCTAACATTCACTTGGGCAGGTACGAGTGGAGTGGTTCACAAGTTGTGGAGAAGATGGACGAATAGTGTGTCAAGTTCTTTGTAGCATAATGGCACCGAGAGAGCTTTGACATTACGGTCGAAGGCCGTGGAAAAAAGCTTCTGCTATGGTGCTTTGCTATGGCATTTGAGGAGAATGAGAGCTTCAAGCTGGTGCTTCAAGTGTCTGAGTTCAAACGTGGGACGTCATGCATGCTAGTGACCGGCGCACCCTACAGTTTGGCTTGATGACCACTTGAAAGGGCCACCTAACTCTCGACTCGGAGCCACCGGCGGGCCAATTTTGGCCGACGACGTGATGTTGGCCACCAAAGATAGCTGCGAGGACCTGTAGGAAGAAGGTGTCAATCGAGCCGACCGGCAACCAAACCAACGTCCGCAAAGCGCCAACGCAGCCGGCATTGCCTCTGTCACGATCACCTTTTATGAGCTGATGCTTCACGTGAGGCTCGTCCTGCTTGTGTTTTTCTCCATCTAGCACAAGTCTGCCGTCCTGTGACCCTCGTGCTGGAGACTATCGTGAAGAGCCTGAGGAGACAGCGGGCAGGACCCTTCTTTCGCGCCGAGGTCTCTGACTACTAGTAGCGCCCAATGCAAGAGCTTGCGAGGTGTGAGGAGCGCGCACGTGCAGTTGGCTTTGAATACCACTCCAGGATCGAAGATACTTCGCCTTTCCATTCTACAGTTCGTACCGCGTCAAGCACAGATGAAAAGCAGCCTGTTGTTGGCATACTCGCGGACACTTGCCTCTTGACACGAGGCAGATGCTTGTTAATCGTCTGCTGTCTACCTAGGTAGGTAAGCAACTGCGCAGGACGTGTCGTCAATGCTGAAGCACCACTACACAAGCTTGGCTGACTGGCGGACAGGAAAATGCCCGGCCCTTGCTCTGTGCTGTATCAGTATCATCATACCTTCGGTACTAGCCTGTTGGGTGAGACTCGAGCAGATTGACTGATGGCTACGGCGGACTTTGTCCTCATTGCTTCTTAGCTAAGGCTGCTGTCGTTTTCCTGCTGCCCGAAGGCCCGATCTGTCCCGCCTGGCCTTCACATCGAATGTATAGTCTTTGCCACGATCGTCGTATTGCGTGAGCTGCGAACGTAAGCTATAGAAAGATGAACTGGATTTTAGTATCAGCCCAAGATTGAGTCCGGCGATGCTAAAGCACCAAGCTATGCCGGTGGAGATTTAAAGTTATTCCCTCGTAATACGTTATTCTGAAATGGACAGATTGAGGTATTTGTCACACTGTGGCCGCGTTCTGAAATAAAGGCCGAGGCTGAGAGAAGCTGGCAAGGATTCAGGTGTTTGAAAATTGAGTTGCTTCAAGGTCGTTGACGATTGTGAAACATGCGTCGGACTGTTATCAAGTGTCTACCTGGCTATGCGGGTAGTCTCGGCGCTACGTCAGGGTCTACTGACAAGGCTTCACCCGACTTCCACTTCTGGGTTCGTTTGCTTGACTCCAGCCTGCTGTAACGTTGAAACTTAGTTGGTGTTGGCAGGTGTGCAATGTGGCAACAAGGCTGACTTATCCTAGCTGATTAATAGGTGGAAAGTCGAGGTATCGTTGATTTATAACAAATCGATCAGTCTGTGTGCTCAAAAAGGCCTCCACGGCCCTATATTGACTGCCCAGGTGCCTGGGGAGTCGAACCTGTTCTCGTAACAAAGCATACGTCAATCCAAAGTTACCAATCAGTACCTTTCTCTGATTGAACAACAGACGGTCCTGCTGCTCAAACTCTCCTTCACAATGGCAGATAAAACCGACAGCAACACCGAGCAGGCGGAGCCGTATAAAATCTGGCACGACGCAGCCTGCCACTGTCACGCCGTCGAATATCGCATCTTCTTCCCGCCTCTGTATCCGCCATACGGTGCGGACGGTCAGGAAGGCGAGGAGGCACCATGCATACTCAACTGCTCATGCAGCGTTTGCGTCAAGAATGGCTACTATCTGATCTATCCGCTTCGTGAAGAAGTACAATGGCTCAAAGGCTACGACACGCTCCGTGACTACGAGTTTGCAACCAAGACGAGAGACCACAAGTTCTGTCCCAAGTGTGGCAGCTCGCTTCTGATTGATTTTCGTGGGAGGGGCAAGAGAGATGTATTGGGCATGAATGTGAGTTTGTCAAATTGTGTTCGAGGTGCAGCATCATCGTGTGATCGGATTTTGTGTGGCTCCATGGGCGGGCGAGCCATCATGTCGGCATGTCTCAGATGTGACACGAGGTGATTGTGGTGATGACGGCGTTGCTGTCATTGCTGCTGGTGCCGGCGATGTTCTAATATGAAGAGGGGTTTGTGGACGTGGGGTACACACATGTGTGCCCCGCGTTCGAGTTCAAGTTTTCGAGGCCCACCGGCCAGTGTTCGCTGTTAAGCCCAGAAGACAGACAGGTGATGGACAGGAGGACCTCCAAAAACTTTGGCAGCTAACGCATTTTCTTCTTCACCACCCCAGGCACGCATGATCAAGAATTTCGACTCGACCAAGGTCAAGCTCACCGATTTCGACGGCCGTAAAGAGCTAGTGCCAGAATTCAATGAACAGACAGCGTAGTTCAGCGCTTACTTTTGGCTCATTCATTGTATCGTAAACTCACACCTGGCTCATCGCTCCAATGCTCGTCTCTCTTCATCAGAATGCCAGGAAGAAAGCGAACTTGATCGGCGATTGCATTCACTTATGGGTCGCTGTTTCTCTTTGGGAACCTCAAGAAACCAGCCAGGAGCGCAGAATGCGACGGATGTTGGCTCCGACAGAATCTATGTTGCAAAAAATTGCAGCAGAGCGCCTGCGCCTTATGCAGCAGGCCTAATCAGTTCTACTACTAACGGAATTGAATTCTCACCGGTCGTCGTGGACCATGCGGATTTATTCCTCCAGGTTGATGCCACGAACAGCCAGTGCTCTACATCCAATAGTCTCCTACGTCTCTTATTTGTCAGTCGGCTTGACAGACTCAAAGCCACAAAGGAACGCGTCTGTGGCGTAAGAAGGCAGCTATCGAACACTTGGGCCGGACGGGTTGTTTCCGTAACGACAGCACGCTGCTAGCGCCCGGCGAGCCAGTTGATCATCAGAGGCAGGCCCAGATCGCACACTACCTACCTAGGTAGGTACCAAACACGTCTTCCTCTTCGCGGCTTCACGCTTCACGCTTCACGCGTGCCCTGCATCAGACGATTGCTGCCGTAAGAGAACAGTTAGTTTTTTTGATAGGCTACCAAAGCCTCCCAGTTGCCACAGCACCAGCGTTTCTGGTTTTGATAGAGCTGGTCTGCGCCAGCCTCCTTGCATGTCGGCCCGAGATCATCCTGCTTCCTCTTTTGTCCATTACGCCAGACTCAGACTTATGGGTTGAGACTGCCTCATCAAAATTGAATGTGCCTGGGTGGTGTAAATGCGTAGAACTACTGGTAGTGATAGGTAGCCGTGCCAGTGGTTGCCGCTTGAGTATATCGGTCTAGGTGAGCTGCATATGGCGCTGTAGCTTAGCTGCTGAGCGTCACCAGCACCATCACCAGCACCAGCACCAGCGCCAGCATCACAACCACAATAATCATCCGAACATTCTTACGCAGATCGACAGAATTTCTGCAGCTGTCACACCATTGATTGAATGGCCTGCCGGCCAGTGACTACAGCAAGCGCCACCAGCACAGCCGTGAGGATCAGGCACCTGAAAGGTGATGGCTGTCGGTAGAATTGCTGCCGCGCAAGTGATGACACGGGGGGGGGCGCCCCC